>MNCI01006214.1:376-105839 GCA_015680685.1 Gnetum montanum
ACTTTAACATCATCATTTTTGTTTACCAGTGAATCAATCTTCTAAAAACAAACGCCCATGAACCTTCAACACTAAAGCTGTAATTTACCCATAACCATAGATTCCTCCAATATTTTGAATAAAATATTTTAACTGCTCCATGGAATGGCCAAATGTGCCAACACTTTTCCTCATGGGGATCCTCGTCATGAGGGCTATCATCACCATGGTGCTCCTCTTCATGAGGACCCTCTTTGTGTCAGTCCTACGATTTGATATGAAACAAAAATTAGCATCGCCATAAAAATCACGCATAAGAAAAATACAAATATAACATATTTTACCTATAATGGTCCTACGTTGGCCGAAAAAGGAATTTTCTCTAGGCCAACTAAAAAATGTCACATGATCTCATCCTTAGTGAGCTCGGCCCAAACGGAATCTCCTAGATCAGTTACAGCCTTTACCTTCCCTTTTTTCATAGGAGTCCACCGTGGTGGTTCAGGAAAGAAGGAAGGGATAGTATTTTCCCTGCTAGGGAGGATTATCTCTCTCTCAGGAGAAGCACTCACTTTCACTTACTCTTGAAACTTTTCATATGCTCCAGAAGCAGCGATGACATCAAGGAATAGCCAAAGGAACTGCTTCAACCATAGAATCCTTGTAATGTTGGCGATAGGCAGCACATTCTTGTTTATACATATGTTTATGGTCTCTCAGTGCCTGCCCCCATTCTTGGATCCTCACACTGAAATCTTTCCAGTCTTGATTCTTCTGGGCTAGGAGAACCATTTGCATCCATTGCTCGATGAGCTGACAACTGGCTTGGACGTTGTTCCTGACGACTGTCCAATAATGGGCATAGTCAACCACAGTTGTCCACCAATTCACATCATTAGTGTCTCGAGCTTGCAGAAATTCATTCCGGGACTCAAGATCCTCAACCCTAGCAGTCAACGTCATTTTCTCTTTTTCCATTTTTTGCAACCTCTTCCAAAGATCTTCATTCATGTTTTGACACTCCCATAGAGAATGGGCTGAGTGTAATGCATATTTACGCATCTCATCGTAAAGGCCGCGTAGCACTTCGGTCACCTCTGGTGAGGGTTTGGGGGTAGTGTCTACATCAACGGGCTCTTTGGGATCCCATTTGAGGTGAGATCCTCTAACAAGAAAAAAACAATAGTTAGACATAACAGAATAATGTAATTCCTCAATATCAACGATTCTTGAGTAACAAAAGTGACGTACCGATCTTAGGATTGATTCACTCTAAGCGACTGATCATATTATTCACAATGCCCTCCATAAAGGTGAATTTTTTAGGAGCCTCACCCCAATTTTGAGTTGGGGCTACTAACAAAGGTATGCCATTGTTACCAGAAGTTCCTATTATGCAAACAAAACAGGTTAAACATAGCATAGTAGAGAAAGGCCAATTGAGATGTTACAATAATAAAACTCACCAGCGACAAACCGGTCCTCCCTTTCTAGCTCATCCAAAAGGACCTTAGCGTCCTCTACGCCCATCTCCCTTTTAGGCAAAGGATCCTGTATGCTCCCCATGTTGTTAACCGAGGCCTTCTTTTCCAGAATTGGGGCCCCTTCCCCACCCCGCAAGACTATGGACCCTATTTCATGGGTTAGTTCCTCTACATCTTTCCTTTTTCTTCACTTCCCACAAGTGCTACGTGATGCAACAACATTTATACGTAGCGTAACCCACATAAAATAATCACGCATTCTTCTACTTACGAGTCGGAGGATGGCTTCTGTAAAACTTAATTCACAGTTTGCTTTCCTCTTCACCAGTCAGGCTGGGAGACTCTATAGCTGGACGAGGCTTTTTCCTCTAAACTGATGAAGCCACTATTTCTGCCTCTAGGCGCTTTCCCCTCAATGCACTGCCTGTGTAAAAAGGAGGCACCCTACCCATGTTGTCTTGGCCTCAGATAGGAGGAACCACTCGATCCTTATTCGTCAGTGAAAACAACTCCCCAATAGCTTCAGGGGGATCTTGGGATCACATGGTGCAGAAGACCTAGGAAATCCATAGTTTGGAAATGTGGTTATGATCTTGCTGCACCCAGACTCCATCTCGGCGAACCACCAAGAATTCAAAAAAATTCTCTAAACTAGCTATGAAGAAGGAAAAATGCACGTTGAAATGAGACTCCAGCTTCTTGCGAAGCTTGACCATTTCAACTTGTAGGCTTTTGGCAAGGTTCCTAGCCCAATTATACCGTGTCCCCTCCTCCATAACCTCTCGCATAATCTAAGCCTACTCTATGCCAAGGATTCTTCCTTGGGATAGTATTTTGGGGAAGGCATGAGCTTGAAAGTGGGGATAAATGATATTGATCACTTCTAGCTTGATTTTATCAGCCAAGATTCCTTTTGGCTTTTTATTAACCCCTAGCCATTCCTCTATGCCCTTCTAATTCATAGAACCTATCTTTGATCTTTCTTCCACCAGGAGACCATCAGAAGAAACACCAAAAAGTTCGGTGAACAGTTAAGCGTTAATATCAAACCTCACACGCACATTATGCATGTGCGTGTGAAAACGCTTGACTTCTTCGCTGAAAGAATCAACTAGGGAAAAAATTTTTCTACTATGATGTCGGGGGTTATAGCTAGAAATAGCTCCATTGGCCCAGCTTCCCAGAGGTTATTTGTTATGGCAGCTGGGGTCGCTCTGTGGAAAAGCCAACATTGTGCTTCATTCAGGTCACCATATAGAAAGAATATGGTGGCTGCAAGACACCTAGAAGCTACCACTGTGACCTCCCATGATTCCATAACCTTAAACATAAAGTAACAAGTTAGAAAAAATAGCAAAATAACCAAATCTTATACACTGTTCTCATTCCGTAGAGTCACATAGTTGATAAGAGTAGTGTAACTTACCGCGTCCAAAGGGAAAAGGAAATAGTGGGATAGTTTTCTCTTGCACATCCTCAACTGTGATGGGATGATCCAAAGTCCACTCCTTATCCAACCATCTAGAGTCTCTACACTTGGCAAAGAATTTGGTGTAACAGATAGGGTAGTTTTGGATTTCAAATCCTAGTTTTCCAAGAACACTAGCACACACATTGCTGATGAAAGTGAATTCCTTTATGATTTTTTTGGCCATAGATAACATGTTTGTATCACCTTGAAGACCATCCGCATCAATAAAAAACCTATGTCATAGAATGTAAACAACCGTTTATACCTGACGCAAAATCAGACAAAAATTAGTACCTCATAACATCTTGAAAGAACTTACCTACCAGCATAGTACATGATCCCAGGTGCATTTTAAAAATAGGTTGTGAGATGAAAAGCTACAAAAAAACATGTTGTAGTCATGATAATAGTTAAAACTAGGCATCTCCCAGATCCAAGATAAGTGCCTCAAACCCTTGACGCTCTGTTCGTGATCCCTCCAGCCTACGATCTCGATTGACTTGTCCACCAAGAATGTTAAAATACTCTATGATGATCCAATCAACAACATTTCTAGGATGATGCTGGCTATTTTGGCTGATAAATGTGACCAAATAATCATGCTAAAGTTACACAAAAAAAATTGCAGAAACTCTCGTGTGCCCTTCCGGAACCAAACCGCCTCTCCCCATATACGAGCATGGGGAGGAGAAACATTGGCCATGGGGACATGTAAATAGCACAGAATGCCAAAAATGTCCAAAACAATTAGGACAGGCCTTTGCATAACCCTTCATAATAAAATGCACTACCATCAGAAAAATAGTTAGACATACCAACAACGCTGCAACAAGCCAAAAAAAATCTCGCAAGAATCTGCCAACAATACTGAGGTTCTTGTTACCTTGACTCCCAGAAAATTGTAGGCTATGCTAGAAATGCATTACCAAAACTACCCAAACCCTTGCGATAGTGCAAGGTCTATCTTTGACAACAGCGATAAAGGTAGCACTTCATATTGCACTAGTGTAACATGCAACCATTATGGGCAAGGCAACGAAACCCCATTCTCACTGATCAAGGGTACAACACCTAGACTCCTGACTAGTTACATATTGTTTTTGTACAATATTTATCCAAAATCACCCAAACCCTTGAGATGATGCAAGGTCTGTCTCTGATAATAGCTATAGGGGTAGTATTACAAACTCTAGTAGCATAATTAGCATAGGCATGTATCGGTACCCAACACAGTGCACATCTTTGGAAAAAATACAACTATGACACCATGATAATGAAAACAACCATCATACAGGGAAGGTAAAAAAATGACTTACTGGGTGAGTGGAGTAGCTTCCGAAGTTTTGACCCATGCCTTAGAAATTCTCCCCAAGCTTTCCTACACTTCATCGATCCTTGCCAACTTGGCATGTTTGCGTTTGATCTTCAGTGCTATGGTTACAACTGAATAATCCTCAAAAAATTGTCTACTTACGCTTTCTCTCTGCTTTAGCCTATGTTAACCTAGCGATGTTTACAGTTTACTCTAAGGACAAACCATCTACTTATAAAGTGCTAGTGAAAACTTACTATTTTCATGTCCAATTAATGTGGAACTTTCCCAAAATGTAGGCATGTCAGTTCGACATGAAGCATGAAGATCGCACCATTAATCTTATAGATATCTCATTGATGATGGTCCGAAAAGACCCTAAACTAACGCATAGCTTATCATCTCATAATTCAGTCACATTAACTATAGTATGCCTAATAAAAAAATTCAATTAGCTATCTTGTCATGCTAGATGTGCCACGTTATACCTATCATCATAGTCCATAAAGACCTTACGCTTGCACCTAGGAAACCCAGCTCATTATTTTATCGCAAACTGTGTATATTGTAACGGTCTTCTAATACCTTAAAATAGCAACATTTTTTGACACATCCCTTTAAAACCTTCTTTCATTTCAACATGTTAACAAAAACAATGTAACAACTTCTGTTCTTGGTAGTTTTGTAGGTCAGTTCGTAAATGGACAAAGCTTTACTTGCATCCCTAGCCCTGACAGGCCCATACGAGGAAAATTTTAGAGATACTAATCTTGCAATGATAGGAACCAATTCCCTCTCCTATGATGTAACCATAGTAGCCTCATAAATATTCCCAGACTGGCCAGAACATTTGGTCTAAACCCTATACCTGGAGGTTGGTGATGTGGCCAAGGATCCCGTCATTGAGGTCTCTGTGGTCATGCACAGAGGAGCAAGCAAAACTTTGAAGGTTAGTTTCCTCCTTGACCAAAAAACATAGAGAAATATATCTCAAGTGCTCCAAGGCAACATTACAATGTTTTCATGATCGTATAAACACATGCCGGGTTTAGACCCATGACTAATATAGCACAACATCATGTTAGACCCAAGTACTAAAGCGATTAGTCAAAAAACACAGAAGATTAAGCTCAAAATCATGTTGGCAGTGCATGATCACTAAGCTATATCAAACTGGTTTCATTCGCATGGTTGATTATTCAAACTAGGTATCAAAAGTTGTTGTTTCTAAGAAAATGGGAGGAATACGCATCCATATAGACTTCCACAATTTGAATAAGGCAACAATTAAGAAAAATTTCCCATGACTACGTATTGACCAACTTATCGATACAACAGCTGGACATGAATTACTATCCTTCATGGATGGTTTTTCAGGGTATAATCAAATCTGTATCAACCTAGAACATCAACTAAACACAACTTTCATGACCCGCTGGGGAACTTTCTGTTATACCATGATGCCCTTTAGGCTGAAAAACTCTGAAGTAACTTATCAATGTGCCATAACATATATCTTTAGTGATTAACTCTTGGAGAGATTGAACGACTATGTAGATGACATAGATATTAAATCTAGGAAGTTGGAAGATCACATAGAGGACCTAGAGTTAATCCTTAAGAGATGTCTCAGGCATGACCTATGGCTCAACCTAAAAAAATGTGTATTTGGGGTCAAAACTGGATGCATGTTGGGGTTTGTAGTATCAAAGGCTGGAATAGGAGTTGACTTTGACAAGGTTAAGGTCATCATTAACTAAACACCATCTACAAACCTCAAAGAACTGCATTGGTTGCAGGGTAGGTTACAATTTATTAGGAGGTTCATCTTGAAGTTCATAGATAAATTACATCCTATGCAAAATCTACTCAAGAAGGGGGTTAACTTCAAATGGACTGAGAACTACCAGCATGCATTTGACAACTTAAAGAAAGAGCTGCTACATTTACCAATGGTTTTCCCACCAGAAAGGGATCAGCCTTTCTACATCTACCTGGCAAGTTCAGACGTGTCCATAGCTGCGTTATTATGTCAAAAAAGGGACGATGGGTCAAAAATCCCTATCTATTATCTAAGTCATGCTCTATTTGCGTATGAAACAAGGTACAATGAAGTAGAGCATAATTTCTTCGCATTGGTGTTTGCACTTAAAAAATGTAGACACTATCTTTTCTGCAACCAAGTTAACATAATTTGCAAGAAAAACATTCTATGCGCAATCACAAACAATTTATATGAGAGTAGTAGGATAGCCTACTGGAAATCCATCATAGTAGAATTTGACTTGCACTACGTTGGCCAATCTTCTACAAAAGGCTAGGCGATAGCTAACTAGCTTGTAACATCACCTGTTAACGATCAGGCCATGATAGAGCCTGAATTTCATGATGAACATGTACATAGTTTAAGCCCTATATCAACAGGCCTCAAACTGATGTTATACTTTGATGGATCTTTGAAAACTAGAGGCGGCAGTGCCACCACTGTCATTATGCTTTCCCCTAAGGATGTTCACCCATTGGTTTACTACCTGGCATTTCCTTGTATGAACAATGTGGCAAAATATGAGGGGCTCCTTAGGGGATTGTTAGCAACCAAAGAATTGAACATCCAACATTTTTTAATTTGAGGCGATTCGATGCTCATTTTCAATCAAATCATGAAAGTCTACACCTACAAAGCTATGCATTTATAGTCCTACTATGATATGGCTAAAGATCTTCTAAAACAATTCACAACGACTGACGTTCGGCACATTCCGCTTAACGAGAACACTCTAGCTGATGCACTAGCTACACTATATTTAAATGTGCCACCACATTTATTTGTCACCTAGCCCACTTTAATGATGGAATGTACAGACCCTGTCATTCAAGTGGTACAAATCTCTTCTTTAAGTGTGGAAGGAATGCCAGAATGGTACAAAAACATTAAAGCCTACCTCTTGCATGGCAAAACAACACACGAGTTAACACTTGCACAAAAAGATGCAATCTGCAAGCGGGCTAGGCAATATGTCATCATCGAAGATAGTAATCTATGTAGGTGCTCTTTTGATGATGTATTGTTAACTTGCGTTAATAGTCACCAAGCACAAAGGATAGTTACTGAAGTCCATGAGGGCCTATGTGGAGGATGCATAGCCCTGGGAGCCATGGTCGCTAAAATCAAATGCTTAGGGTATTACTGGCCGTACATGGAATGAGATTGCCTTACCAAAGTTAAGACATGTGACACATGCCAGCATTATGAAAATATGATACACATGTCACCAACTGAATTGCATACTACATAGATCACTTGGCCATTCCAATGATGGGGACTAGACATCATAGGCCCCAACATGCCTAAGTTTTCCGTAGGACATAGCTTCATTATCACTACCACCAAGTATTTCACGAAGTGGGTTGAGGATATTCCCTTATGAAAGACTACATCTTAGCAGGTCTGACATTTTATCTTGGATAACATAGTAACTAGGTTTGGGCTTCTCGTGACTATTGTAACCAACAATGGACCACAATTTAGTAATACAAACAAATCTTTCTGCAATAACCTTGGTATCAAGCAATCTTTTTCCCCACCCTATTACCCACAACCAAATGGTCAAGTAGAAGCAACAAATAGGGAGTACGACATGCCTAACTACTTGGGAGTGCATGTCGTACTTGGACTAGCCTAACTACTTGGGAGTGCATACCCTACCATTTCCCCTTCTAGATACCTTATCTTACTTTATCCTTCCCTTATCTTGACAACTTCCCTTACCCTCTCCTCCTGTTTGTACAGACTGTGAGCATACAGGAACTCTTTTGCACATGATAACCATCACATCCCTGAACTGGTGTAACGCAAATTGGCTCTTGGAAAGCATCTATATTCAAAAAAAGAGGGGTGGGTAAAGCTAGGAAAAATGGATGAAACAAAACTCATCCAAGCCATACCAGTGTAACACAACTCCTCTAGGAAAGCCCCACGTATACAACATAGTAGAATACCCTCTTGGGAAAACACGTGTGAGAAGATGTCTATAACTCATTTGTGAAGTATCTTGCTCACTCTTGAGTCTTCCCTGAACCTCCCTCCCTCATAACTGTAAAATCCCCTCCTACTCCTTATGTTCCCACCTTCGCACTTCTAGGCTTGATAGAGAAAAATCCGAGTAGCTGCCAATGGACAATGTTGGTATCTTTATCACTATGGTGTTTCGTATTCTTTTTTGACATCTCTCAGGTAAGCCCTCCAAATGTCAACAAAGAGGGACCATTGAAACAACATGGTTTTTTGAGACCTCAATGATTTAGCAAATTCTCAAGGCTTAGGTAAGGATTTTTAAAAAGTGGTACATCTCAGCAAGTTTTCTTTTTTTCAGCTAAGGGTCTACTATGCTACGCTATTCAGATCAATGTAGTGGACTCTAGGAGAATAGAACGGAATAAGGGATGCGCAACAACAACACTTCAATTTCGCAAGTTATCCATGTTCAAAAATCTTAACTTTTACCATACTACGCTGCATCATGCTATGCAGCGTAATGCAGCATAGCGCAAGAAGCATTGTTGACTTAGCTGTAGCAATGAAGATAACGAAATCTAGTTAGTAGTAGGCATTATGCCACAATATGCTTCCCAGCATATCATAGCGTAGTCGTGAGATAGTTTATTCAGTGTAAGAGATAAGGCCAAATGGACTGTCTTCTTGAAAGGTGGTTACGCTATACTATTCTTCAAAGAATAACACAGCGTAGCGTCACAAGCTTCAACTACAGCATATCAAGTCAACGGAATTTTTTGTGTTTAGGACACGCATCATCTAAACCATGTTTTTCTCCTAACCATAATCTTATAAATGCTCTAATGGACAACATTCAAATGGTTAAAAATTTTTGACAGCATTGGCAAAAAATTAGTGAGACAATGAAAAAGAGTTGGCAATAGAAGAACATCGACAGTGACAGAGAGAAGCTTTTGATCATAGATTTTAAGTTAGTAGACACTTTACTTCGAGCTTGACTCCCTTGCATCCAGATTGGCCAGAATAAGGTAGATTTTCCTTTGCTTGTTTAATCTCTAATTAGCTTCGTGTTGGTGGTGGGAACTTCGTCCAAATCAAAGTTTTCTTGTAAATCCCATTGTATTCATCATATTTATCTATAAGGTAGATCCCAGATCTCATGATTTTTCATGTTCCAAATTCAATTCATTGTGTCCTATTTACATTGAATTCTATAATAATTTCATACAATTTACATCGCTTTCATTTCCTTCGAGACACAATCTTAGAGCAGTTCTTGTTTCCTCGTAAATTGATAATATACTTTCATATCAAATTGTTGCCTCGTTATATGATTATTGACAAATCTACTAATTAAGTAAGTCCCTGTCTAATTGACAAGACCATTTAGGATGCCTTGGATTCATTTTCTCCAGCACAGCCCTCGCGTGGATCTAGGGTTAAAACTATGTACACAGAAATCCCCTCGGTGTTTCCAGCAACCGACGTTTTCTATCGTTACAACTACATTATGGATTTAATCAATAATTTTATAATTATATAGTTATTTAATAATTTTCTATTTTAGAATTTATTTTCTTATTTCATAATGAAATGTATTAATTAGTACAAAAAAATATTTAGTTAAATAGAATCATAATCAATTGTATATAAGGCTAGGGCTAAGTTTTATTAAAATGTAATAAATAATTATATATTTTACAGATTGAATTTGTAAACCCATTTGACATATAAAGATAAATATAATTATACATCATAATCAAAAGTTCCAAACATAAAAATTTAGAATAATAATTTTCTATAATAATGTAGTAAGGTCATGTATACAATGAATTTAATATAACATTTTCTACTTTATTTCTAGGAATTGGAATGAAAATATTTCAAATATAACAAAAACATCCCTCTATCATATGTGTTATCAACTATAACAACATCCTCTTATTTATAGTCATTGCCATACATTTTGAAAAAGAGGTATAAGAGATTTTAAAAATCTTGAGGCATAATCCCTTTGCAATAATGATTTTTGTAACATCCCATTTTGGGATGTCATTGCAAATATCAATGTTGGTGATCATTTGGGACAAGGCCACTAATGAGCTTCCTCAAATAGGGTTTAGGTGCTTCCTAGTCTCTAGCAACACTAAGGTTCAAATACCTCCAAATAAACATAGTAGTTATGAAACATACTAGACATGAGTATGTGTTTGCTATTATGATTGTTCAAATTGTTGGCTTAGGTATAAAACTATAATAAGCTATCAGAAAAGAGATTTGGCTAACTTTGTCAAGTACTGTAAGTTGTTGAAAGTTCCTATTTTGTTTCAATCACTTGGTCTATATGGTCTTGATAACACCTACCTGTAAAAAATAAAATTTTACAAAAAAGTTTGAGCATAATTTTGCTAATCTACTCCTAATTTTCTATAGAGGGAAAGTTGCACAAGAAAACTAGAAATAGACAAAGATTCAATGGGCATAGAAAGAGAAAGAAAAAAAAAAGCATATCTGTGTGAAACCTGAAACATTAAGCAAGATAAATTGACATGAGAAATCAATTTTCATTAAAGCTATTTCTATTTCAATAACTATTAATTGTTCAAACTTTCTAAACTCAACAAGAAATTTCATAAAGACAATCTTAGTATACTACCAAAAATTGCTACATAAAATACAACGTTTGATTCTTTATTTTGACTAGTTAATAGTTGTCAAAGATTGTATTCAATAGAGCTTTCAAAAATTTGAATATTTCATCATTGAAATACTAAGGCAATAAAATTTAAAAATTAAGAAGCTATTTCAATCCCATCAAAATATGAAAGATTCTCCTAAATCCTCTATTCTCAGAATAGGAAATTTTGTTAAGACACTACTATTAAATTACTCTTGAGGCTTCCAAAAGCATGAGCTCTTCTATGGAAAATCTTCATAGGAGTCTAATATTTTGCAAAAATAGAGCTATAAAATAAACCTAGGAAAAATCCCAAAATTAAACTCTAAGCATGATAATATCTAAACCATTAGCTAAGCAACTAAAAAAAATGAAAAGAAATGAAATCATAGGATTAAAACAAGGTAGCCAAATTAATGTTTTAACCAAGCCACCTTATAAGAATTCTTCAAATTTCTTTTCCAAATCCTTCACCCACTTTTAATCTACCCCTAAAGCTCTATTTATAGTAGCGTTAGGGTAGGTACAATTATCAAAAGGTTGAGGCTGATTAAAAATATCTAGGGGATTAATTGATAACCATCCTTAGAAGTTATAACTTTCATAGATGTTATGATAAATTTGAGAAATATATGTCATGGTTGAAAACTATCTTCTTCATAATAAAAAGCTACAATATCATGGATTTGTTAGTTGTAACCAACATACGAACTTACAACATCCATAGGAATATAGAAAAATGCCTTTTTTGTATAGTATATTACACAAATGTCTTGCAAACCTCTTTAAAATATCCCCTTTTAGAAAGTGAATTTCTAAGTAATGTAATAGGTTTAATAATTTTATCCAAATTAATAATGCTCCAACCATTTTATATACCAACAATTGAATGGCACATATATTTTTTAAACCCAAACTACTAATGTGTTCCTGTGAATGTTGCCAAAACCTTCTCTAACTCACACCACGTATTATGCCTATGATTTTGGCTTATTATTGTTGCTACTAGATGTTATGTAGTCTTTTTCCATCATCATGAGGAAGAGTGGTGATGGCATGGTTGATGTAGTTCTCATTTTAGTGTCATCGATATTAGTGCTATTCTATCAAATAATCACACATCATCATTTGTAGCATTATTGTCACACCTACTGTCTGCATGTGTCCCACCACTGACTACCTAGTCTACATGCCTATATTCTTCACTGCTCATCATTTTTGATGAATGTATCAATATCTAACTCAACCATCATTCTAGTTGCAACCACCATAACATCAAATGAGAAAATGTGGCTTAGGACTTTGGTTTTGTGAGAATTTCTTTTTCTGATGTTGCATGCACTACATAGGAGAAGAAGGATGCTAATGGCAATGCTGGTGTGCTAACAATGGCATCATATATGGTCATTATTCTGATGGATTGTGGCATTAAATTTGTTGCTTAATGTGTTATCTACACCATTGTGTGCTGAAAAAGATGTGCCCATGTGGTAGTGCCTCAATTATGATGCCATCAGGGTTTTATTATTTTCCAACACAATATTACCATGAATTTTGAATGCACTGCAAGGTTGCCTATTTTTGATAAGATTTTATTTGCGAAACAATTTAACTATTAACTCAATTTATTTAATCTCGTATGAAAATATTAATGGACATTTTTGAAGCTTCTCCTCTACTTCTTTTGGAGATTTTAATGTTGTAACCTATTAGGTTAATCTCTACCTCAGCTCTACTATACATTATTTTCCTTATTAGCAGGAACAATAATTTCAATGATGTTCTTGTTTAATTATTGAATTAACAAAAATAAATACTGTATTAGTGTGTTCCCTAGTTAGTCTTAAAACTTTTGGTTACTCAAATAGTAAGGATGCAAATGTTATAGGCCCCTAGTTTCACTATTAAACTTTAAAATAATACACCCAAAAATTACTATGCATTTTACCATATAAATTATTATTATTTCATTAAGAGGAAGTATCCTTAGACTATTTCTTCATTATTTTACCATTAAAATAATGTCAACTATTTCTTCCTCAGTGCTCTTTCTTCCTCTAGTTTTATCAATATCATAGTTTAGTATTTACAACGCAGGCATTATCCACTTATATTTGACTTTATTACATATTACAAATATAAAATTATGCACAAATAATGCATTACTTATTTTGTGCATACTACCATTCCACTTTGGGGATTTTATCTTTATTCTTTTGAATAGCTATTCCATAAAATGGTATAATGTGATAATAGTCTAATATATGTTATATTAGACATTATGTCTAAGAAGATAATATATCAAACATTAAATATATGTAATATTCAGCATTATGCGTAAGGAAAATAACGAGGAAAATGCAAAAGGAAAAAAGAAGAATTTTTTATTGATGTGGAATAGTGTATTTGAATCATGCTTTAAGAACGTTCCTTTGGATTTTCTTCATTAAACATCTATTCCTTAGAGGTAATCCAGCATTGCCACCATAGTTACGCCTATGATGAGTAGTAGGTATCCCTTAAACCAAACCATATGAGTCATAGGTGTTCACACAGTATGTAGTTGACTAGTTGTGCATCTAGATCATTAAGCATTGATCACAATTCGCTATCTTCCCATTTAGACTAGTGGTAGCTTTGTCATATATGGTTTAGTCCAAAGTAAGGCATATGATGGTTGATGTTATTTTGGCCTTATGATATTCCTAACAAAAAAATCAATTATTTAAACTAATTATAATAGAAAATAAAGTCTAAACTAGCCTACGAGTGATAAGTGTCCATTCCCAGATTTTCATATATATCCTGAACTCATGTATTCACTACTGAGATTACAAAGTGCTACGCTACTAAGCGAACCAAGAAATAATGTAGTTGGGATTACTAAGAAAATACATGTTTACACTCCAAATTGGTCGTGCTCATTCTGCCAATTCATTAACATGCATGGAAATGTAAATATTATCTAAGTACATGTAAAGTAAAATTTCATGGAAAGTAAATCCATGCTATTCCATGTGCTACAAGGTTTATTTAAAAAGCTCATCTTTATTTCCATTTACACCAAAGTGTCCAAGTACATTAGTTCTTGAATAAAGATTTGTACACTTAACTCCTATTGCAAGCAATTAGAAAATATTCTAGGTGTTACAAAATCAAACTACAAGAACCTAGCTACACTACTAACTTCACAATGTCATAAATGTAGCTCATGAGCACATATTTATAGGTTGGACAAGACACTATGGAAATGAGGTCATGTTAAGACATCAAACAACATGTTAATGTGATCACATTGATGGGATCACATCAACATGACCATGCTAACAAGATCACATCGGTCTGACTATGTTAACAAGATCATGTAAACATAGTTATGTTAACATCGTTCCATCAATGCACCTTGAGAAAGATACTTCATCATACATCCATAACTAAATGAAAACTCATCCTTAAGTGAAGGAAAAGAGAAAGAAGTCTCTTTACAAAAGTTTGAAAAGGTATGGGATTATTAACTAACTAACTAATACACAACTAACTCAAACATACACTAGGTACCCAAGTGTGTATATTTACAATCATTACAAAAATTTGTTGTTCATGACAAAAAAATTAAACACCATGATAAAAAATAAAGCACAAATATTTTGGTAGATTAAAGATGAGAAGAAAATAAAATGGTCCTAGGTAGTGGATATTCCTAAGGTTCTAAAGGACCTTCTCCTACCTTTGGTACACATGGCTATTATGGTTGAGGCTATGGTTATGGTCATTCAACTACAGCTACGAATTCCAGCAAAAGATGAAAAGCATCTAGAAATGATTTTATCTTCTCCTCCTTACTCTTGGGATCATACATAGTCCATGTAGCATTGTTAATGTCAGCATGTATGGCAACATGTCAAGGATAGGGCATTGTAAGAAACAACTCTTTAACATTGAAAAACCAAGAAATGGATTGTTTCTATTCAATGTCAAATTTCTTGATTGCATTTTGCAACTCCTAGTAGTCATTCATTATTTTTACTATGTTCTTTGTTCTTGATCTTTGATTAGAAAAATTTGCCTTGAGAACCTTGAGTTTAACATTGGTTGTTTCTAGCTTTTGTTTTATTTATTTTTGGTATATGAACTCTACCTTATACAAAATGTATGAGCTAGGCACTTATTTCTCCAATTCTAACCTTAGCCTTCTAGCAGTCAACATTGTCAAGTTTGAGTAACATAAGTTAGCAAGCTCCATGTACTCCACCATCTCCTCAATTTATAACTACTTGAGGCATATTTTAGCTTTGTTATATTCATTTAGTGCATCAAATATGGGCTATCATACATCACCTCCATGTTGAATTTGTTGAAGGGCTTTATTCATCTTCACCTTTACCAATTAGATATGTTTTCATTTCTCTCCTTATGCAAGCCAACTAGTCCCTGTAATGGTTCTTGACAATTTCAAATTTAAGGGCCTTATTTTTCCAGGTAGTGATTTCAATTATAAAATTCTAGAGAAGGGCACGCACCTCCTCCATAGAGAGATTTTGATTTTCTATAGCCAACCTCCTAAATTTAGTGTTCATCCTAGCAAGCTGCTCCTACTATTGTTAGATGAATTCTACCATTTGATCCTTTTACATCTTAACATTTTGTAGGTGATGGTTCTCCTAGGTAAACTTGACATTGTCCTAGTGAACCTTTGATAAGTCCTTTCGAATGTTGTACGTAGTGGCATCTAATAAGGATTGATCAAAGATTACCAAATCCTTCGCATACTCAACCTCCTAAAGTTTTCTTTGAAGCTACTAAAAAGCTTCACCTCATGTATGTTCTAGCTTAGTATAGTGGGATCAACAATGTAAGATTTCAATTCCACAACCTCAGCAACCAATCATGAATTCTACTCTGTGGATACCTTAGGTTGGGCAGTGGCAATAGCAACTCCAACTAGTTTGTTGAAATGTTTTCTGGGACATCAAATATCTAAAATCGATTGCCTAGTTCCTACTAGTTGGTCCAGTAATTCCTCATACTAGGCTACATTGAATTTTTTATTTCCTACTTTTGCAAATACCTACACATCTCTGAGTGTAGGAACATTTGGTACAAATGTCATAGGAACATTGAATCCATCAAAAAATCTATTAACAACCACCTTTGGCATTATTTCCTATCCTTGCTATTGCATCACCAAAATTGTTGCCTCATCACTCTCTTCCAAGCACATTGAAAAGGTAGTAGCATTCCCAGAGATTTCTAGGAATTGTTATTATTGAGAGAGAGACATCATTACCTCTTAAGTACTAGGATTTGATGTTTCTATAACTTGCATTCTCTGAGTAGAAAAAATTGGCCTACAAATAGAGGGTTCAAAATTGGCCTACAAATAGAGGGTTCATGACCACTTGATCTTTCCTACTGCTATTACAAGAGTTACTCATGGACACATGCACTCAATGGGAATGCAGGACTTTAATGTTGACTTCTCATGAGTGGAAGATGATGGCAACTACTCCTCTTCCAACACCTTGGCAACTACTTTATCCTTCATCATTTCCATCCAAGAGGTGGTAGGAGCATGATTGATGTTATCATTGGAATAGCAAGTAATTCCTTCCCTTTTGCATAATTTTTGAATGATGCATGGAAAGGGGAGTATCTTCCTTTGACATTCATCTTCCTTGAATTACTTTTCTATCTCCAAATAGATTAGGTATGGAAGATTGACATGAAATTTCCTACTTAGAGTGGTGCATGCACAGGCAAAGAATGCATTAACCTTGCTAATCCTCACTATTGGATTGAGGTGGTAGTCCATCATATTCAAATATGTATGCTCTACCATTTTAAGTGAAATCTACTCCTTATGGTCAACCCCATAGCACCACTAGATCCACTCCTTCTTGGCCTCTAGATCCATTTACGTTAATACTTTTACCAAGTTTGTCCTAGTTTTTGGCAACACAAGGATCTCAAAAATGGCCTTCACCAAGTAGAACACAAAAATGTCTATGATCTTCAAAATGGAATCACCTTGCTTATTATTTGAGAAGAGATATGTTTCTCTCATGTACCATTTTCCGCAAAAAGTGAGAATGGCTCACATCGAAGAAGTCTAAAGTTGAGCTTTAACATCTTCTATGTTAAAGTCAATATAGATCCAAAGTTCAGTTCAAAAAGAATTGCTTTTTGGATCTTCCTAGACCTGATTTGCCTCAAGAAAACCTCTGTTAAAGTGACCTCAAGGTTTGATCTAGGTCTAGGTGTCTCATCCTAGTGAGATTGCTCTATTTCAACTTCTAGAATTTGATAGATAGATTCCACTTTGAGGTTGTTCTAAAGAGGTCCCATTGCATGCGTCTTAGCTACTTCCTCTTGTGTTGGCTCCTCTTCTAATTCTAGGCTACTTGTCCCTTGGTTTGGATGGTCTTGCTTCCTATGGACACTTAGGTTTAGGTGCCATCTATAATCATAGCATGACTAGGGATCAGAATTTCATGTGTAAATTAGAACATTTAGGTACCTTATCTCTTGGATAAATTACACTTGACTAAGTTGCAATCATGGTAGATTAATTATTTTAATATTATTTTTAATTAGATGCCTACTAGAGTTTTTTTGAAAAGGCTTAATGCTTATTAATTAGTGATTTTAACATTATTTTATTAGTTAAACCTTGTGGGAGTTAGAAAATTTTTGAAAAAAATTTCATCTAAAACCAAAGGTTTATGGCTCCCATGACATAGAGCTCACTTGTAGTAGATGCAGAAATGAAGAATAGGGTTAATTAAACAAGTGATGTGAACATTATGGGCACTGGAAGGTTTTGGGCTCTAAAAACTACAAAAACGCCTTCACTGTCTGGAAGTCAATGGAAAAAATTTTCAAATTTTTTTATTCTATATTTATAGATTTTTATGGTTGTTGTGATGTTTGAAAATGTCAGTGGCTAGAACATCAGGAGGTCATCATACGTACAGGCTAACCTCAAATCTACGAGATTGTTGTGATCGAGAAAATGGAAATAGGATGCCCTAAACTGTCTGGTTGATTAGATAGGGACTTATGTGGTGTTAAAACAACTGTGTGTGAGAAGGGTTTATACTATGTTATAGGTAGGCATTAGAGCTAGAGTTTAGCAGGGTGTCTCAGCCTGAGAATAGTAATGTAAACATGCAAATATGTATAAAAAAGTGAGAAAATACAAGTGTTATGGTAAATGCCAAAGGGAAATGCTTGAGAAATGCAATAGAATTTGAGAACAATACTGCACCGGCCCAAAAGAGGGAGTGTAGCTAATTCATAAAGAGTCTCAAAAGGTACATAATATACAATAGGTGAAGTGGAAGCATAATCATGGCCTTGATTGTGTCAGGCTATAAAGTCTGGTGCTCACTGTGATGAACTATGTCAGCTGGGTTGGTAGCCACGGTGTATCGTGCAATATTCTACACGGCTGCAATGGGACTGCCATGTACTATGTAGTGTAGCTATGCCTCTCTATCTATGTGGTGTGCTTTGCATCTTGTTCACCTATAGATCTATGTGCTAGGATGCCAAAGTGCCGAATGCCAAATAAAAGTGCCAACTATCCCACTGGTGAAAATTGGAAGCCCACTGCCTCTTTGAAACATTAGGGTGTAAGGGTACTTATAGTAGGGCTAGGGTTAGCGTGAAATATGGATCAAGTTCCACATGATAGTGTGGTGGGTGGGATCATGAGAATTATTTAGAAAATTTTCTAAGTATAAAGGTGACCAAAAAAGGTTCAAAAAATTTCTAACTTTGGCCGCTGTGCTCATCCCATGTTACATGTGGAACATGGAACGTCAACTACTAGGATCATTACATGTTACATGTGGAACATGGGATGCTAGCTGCTATGCTCATTCCATGTTATGTGCAGAACACATGATGTTGGTTTTTGGGCTCATCTTGTGTTATGTACAGGAAATGGGACACTAGTTTCTATTCTTGTCCTATGTTACATGTAGCATACAAGATATTGGCTACTATACTCTTTCTATGTTTTGTGTGGAACACGGGATGCTAGCTACTACACTTGTCCTATGTTAGATGTAGGACATAGGACATTGGCTACTAGGCTCATCCCATGTTACATGTGGAACATGAGATGTTGGTTTCTATGCTTGTCCCATGTTTCATGTAGGACATGGGATGCTGGCTGCTATGCTCATCCCATGTTACATGCAGGACACAGGACACTTTTCAGTGTCAAGCTATCTATGTTGCACAGCATAGCATGAACACTTAGTAAAATTCTAACTTCCCAAGCCTATCACACTATCTATGCGATATATTGTAGTAGAGCATAGCATGAATTGCTAGACCCATCATGCTATTTACGTTGCATAGCATCGTAGAGCATAGCATTAACACTTAGTAAAATTTTAACTTGCCATGTCTGTCATGTTGTCTATGCTGCACAACGTAGTAGAGTGTAGCATAATACTTTGTCAAATTTTCATGAAATATACAATGTTCCTTCATGGTATGCTAACCATGCTCTATGGTGTAGTAGGATAGGCAAACTCGGAAGTTTGGAAATTCACCAAATGTGTCTTCTATATTCTATGTCAAGCTAACTTGAAAGATCTTTGTCCAACACTTGGAAAAAATTAGACACTTGAACCTATGTCACACTTGCTATGCTACACAGTGTAGCACTGACACTTAGAAAAAATATGCCAAGTTTTAACACTTGGAAAAATTTGCAACTACAATGCTAAGGTCTAGAATTTGTGGTGTTTCAATGGCCCCTCTTTGTTGATATCTAGAGGAGTGGCCTTAGAGACATCGACAAAGAATTATCAAACACCATAGTAGATGTGGTACCAACATTGCTCATCAGTACCAAATCGGGTGTCATTCAACCATGTTGAAGAGTGCTGTGGATAAGGGTATGCTGAGGGCAAAGGGTGTAAAAAATGCTAGGAAGATGAAATGAAAACTATGAAAATGAAATGCAAATAGTGGATCATGATGTAAAATGCAAAGTGATCATGGCTACTAGTGACCATGGCATGAAGTGGTTTTCCCCTAAAACATTAACCTCTGATCAGAGTACTCATGAGAGAGTCAAATTTGATCCAAGGTTTGGCCAATTATGAAACTATAGTGTTATCAATTTTCTTGAGGATTTGTTTTTACCTATTCTACTTTTCTTTTCCTTTTTTCCTTTTTTCTTGCTTTGTTGTGAGTCAAACCTTTGTTGGGTCAAACTTACTACTAAATGCTAGCTACAATTTGACCATCGAGTAGGTGGACTTTGTTTTGATCCGAGCATATTGCATCTATAGGATAGGTGTTTCTTCATAAGGATGAGTTGCATTACATCTACCTAGGCTTTGACTAGCCAATACAGACTCCCCATTGGATGAGTTGTGTTCCATCCACAATGGGTTCTATACTTAATGTGAAGAGAAAGCTATATGCATCATAGTATGTATGCATCTAAGGGATGTGTAATCATGAGTATGTGGGCGGATAAAAGAATATTGGGATGAAAGAGAAGATTTGCATAGGCTATTACAGGGATGAGAGGGATGTGCACTCTTGAGTGGCTTAACTAGTCCAATCATGCACATCAGAGTAATGTGGGAACTTGCTGTTGCAATGAGATGCATCTTTGCACAACCACCTCCGAGGCTTTGTCCTACAAACATAACTCTGAGAGGACAAGAAAACCACACAACATGAAATGCAAGTGTAAATGTTAGATGTGAAGATGCTACAAGTGCTAGATGTGAAGATGCTATAAATGTGTCAAATGTTGTACCAGTTGCAAGTGCTAGGGAAATAATGCTATGAGTCCTCTAAAGGCTACACTAATGAAAAGTGTTGCAAAATATCAATAGAATGGTGTGAGGTGGTGATGCTATGAGTGCCTCCAAGGGTTTCACTAATGGAAAGTGCTCGAATAGATCAGCAACATGCCATTTTAAAGTCCTGCCAAACTATGAACCTAGTTTAAGATCCTAACAAACCGTGATGTGTTAGTTTATAGTACTAGTAGATTGATAGATGCTAGTTTAACATCATAGCAGATAGTGGATGTTGTGCTAGTTTAATGTCATAACCCAAAGATGATCTATGCTAGTTTATATTCATAGTGAACTGCCTATGCTAGTTTTTTGTGTCATGGCAGACAAGTGCTTACCTTGCTTATGTAAGGTATGATGCTACATGTGTAGTCATGTTTTGTGCCTGTAAGATCCTACAAAAATCAACTAGAAAAACAACATCAAGAGGAAACTATTGCAAATAGAGTTCAAATGCATGAATGAAAGGAAAGTAATGCAAAAAAGCAATAGTTTTAGGCCATTCTAGGCCATGGGCTAATTTAAGGCCTTTTGGGCCATGTATTTTTGTAGTTTTATTTTTTTTTATTTTTTAATGTATTTTTGATGTTTTTCAAATGCAGTATGAAAGCTAAGTCGATGAATGTGTGAACAAAGTAGAAATGCGTAAACAAAGCAAAATGTGTGATCTAAGTGAGCAAGCAAAATGTAAATGCATAGGCTAGTGCAATGTAAATGAAAGTCAAAAATGCATGGCAAGTTGAGGCAAACGATAGGCAAGAACCTAGCACATTTTTGGCCAAGGGAAAGTCTTGGTCATGTAGTTGCTTTCTAACCAAGTGTCGACTAAGGGGTGTGCAAAGCTTAGGATCCTCTAGCAGGATATTAGCTTCAACCACTCATTTAGGTGTGTAAGCCTTAGCCACTACGTTGGTTTCCAGAGGTGTACCACCAAGAAACTCCTCTTATGAAACTTGTGCCATGTTTATGTCATGGATAGTTGTAGAGGAGGTGCTATAACCATGGATGATAGCTTGACCACCTTAATATGAAAGGTGTATTCCTTGATGGATGGGAGAGGAGATGGCCCATAGTTTGGCTAGCCAAGGCCTGCTTAGAATTAGGTTGAAACCTAGCATCTCCTCTATGATAGTAAAATCTACACTGGTGGGGAATTTCTCTCCTACCATGAATTCTAGGTTGATTGTACCCCTGATAGTAACACATGATCCATTGAAGGATTTTAGACATGTGATTTTGGTTGGCCTGATTTCATCTACCAAGCCTAGCTTGTCGATGATGGAGTACAAGACTATGTTTGTTACTGCACCATCATCAACATGCACTCTATGGATGGTACATTGCTCAACATGTATGGTAATTGACAATGGAGCTATAGTGACCTCCCCTCATTTGTGGTTGACCTTGATTGAATCATTGCAAAATACTAGGGATGTTGAACTTAATTCTTGTGGTGTAGGGGGAAACATCATAGCATGGATTAATGCATCATCTATAGGGATGTCATCTATAATAGGGATGGAGGTCAAAATTCATGCCAAGGATTGGCAATGAGTAGATGAGGTCATCACCAAGTTGTACAAGCTCAACATTATATTCTTTTTCTTAAGTTTTTATTTCACCTAGGTTATTGTAGTTATGAAGTCCTTATCGTTAGCCATTATGTTGGCTTTGACTTCCTCCATGTGGCTTGAGAAACAGATCTCTCATGGAGGGGACTTGGGATTGTTTTGATTGGCTAGCCTAGGGGTAGGGGTCCAAATGCTTGGTTATTGCTTGTTGATTATAGCCTTTGCTTTAGCCATGGGGGTTATGAGACACTCATTCATCCTCTTATGTTGCCATTTGGTAGTCCTGCCTGAGTTATTGATGGGGTAAAACCCTGGAAGGAGGAGGGATCGATATGTTTCCCATTGTTGGGCTTCAAGTAGGTGAGGGGCCATCATGTTGTGGCACCCTTATGACAAATAGTATTTTAGGAGTTTTTGTGTGACAAAATCGTTGTGGCACCTTGANTTTTAGGAGTTTTTGTGTGACAAAATCGTTGTGGCACCTTGATGATGAAAGGTTTCTTAGTAGTTATTGTTGCTGCATCATGCTAGTTTAACATCTTAATAGAAGATTGCTTTGGAACTTTGACCACAAAGGTTGTTTTGGGTGCTCGAGGTGGCACTTTGATAAAAATGGGAGGCCTCTTGCTTGTGGAGGCTGAAGGGACCCTTACCTTGTTAGGAGGCACACTGATCACAAAAGGTTATTACATAGGTTTTGGGTTCCCACCTATGCTAATGGAGTTTATAACATAGGGAGCATCATCTAAGTTGGATTGGCTTACTATGTCAAGAACCAGCTAGCCCTATTCTATCATTATTTTCAAGTTGTCTTACAAAGCATGATAGTTGTCTATACTATGACCAAACAATTAGTGGTAATGATAGTATTGGTCTAGCATGAAGTGTTCTAGGACTAGGGGCTCATTTCGTACTATTCAGATAGGGTTCCTTAGTAGTTTATAGTACCTATCATGTTTTGGTGAGCAATCTCTTATACATGTTTGTATTAGATTTTCCCAGCTTTCAGAAGTTTCTCCAATAGTTTAGAAGGTTTCATTGATAGCGGTGTATGCCTTGAATGATCCTTGCACTCAAAGTTGGGCCTTGGGGTGGCCGTTGCTAATGTAGGTGATTTGGTGCCAAAGGTAGCTACTTTGTGAGTTCGGGATTTGGGTTGCTTAGCCTTTAGGATTTTATTGGTTACTTTTGTGCTTGTAGCCATTGTTTCCACTATTGTGTTTTTCTTATGAGCATGTTGGTTTCTTTAGGCCACGTAGGCTGGGTCATTACTAGCTTGCATTGCTTCCTATATGCCTTTTTTTTGGGAAAAGGCTTGGCTAAGATAATTTGGGGCCAGATAATATAGTTTATACTTGATGAAGTCATTCACTACACCATTGAAGATGGATAGTAGATGTGTCTCTACTCAAGTTTCATGCATTTCACTCAATGCAACATTCCAAAATTGGAGGAATTTTGGCATAGGTTCTAGAGGCCCCTCCTTAACCTACATGAATTGGTTGAGGGTTTCTTTAGGCTTTAGGTTGTACCTAAAACATGTCACAAAATAGCTTATGAGATCCTCCAAAGAGGAGATTGAGGCCTTGGACAATGTGTGATACCAATCTAAGGTCTTTCTAGTGAGTGACATGGGAAACACATTCATGACGGCATGTGGCCAGGCTTGAAGGACTAGGCACTCATATAGAAATGTGACCAAGTGTGCATTGCGATCCCATTCATCATTTTACTTGGTGAATTATGGTAGCTAGACGCTAGTTGGGAAAGTTAGAGGTGGTACTGTAGGACTTACGGGGTCATCTCGATAGAAGTCCACCACCTTGATGGTGTTGGAGGAGGTAGCCTTCAGTCAATTGATCTCCTCTATCAAGCTTTGGATTAGCTGGAATGCCTAATCCAAGCTTGAGGATGTGTCATCTGGTTGCATTCTCTAGGCTTGTATTGGTTTTATAGCAAAGGTTTGGATTGTTGATTGTAGAGTTTTCCAATTTAATATCGTAGTAAATGGGATTGCTAGTTTAACATTGTAGTAGATGGGCGTTGCCAGTTTAATGTCGTAGTAGATGGTTGTTGCCAATTTAACATCATAGTGGATGGGCATAGTTGATGCATCAACTAAGCAATGAACATAGTGACCGAGGTGGGCCACATAGGAGTGGGTTCGATGGAGACCATGAACATTAATGAGATAAGTGGGATGTAGGATGCTTGAGTCATTTGGGGCTAGGAGGTGGCCCCTGCATGAGTATAGGATTGGAAAAATGAAATAGTTTCTTACAAGGAAGGTTGAATTGGCATGATCATCATCTCAAAGAGGCTGGATGGACTGAATTGAGGAGGGGCCGTACTAGGGAGCAACTATCAGAAGATAGTGTAAAGGATGCTCTCACATTTGAAGTAGCCCTCAAACTCATCTTCCTCCTTCTATGAGGCTTCCTCATAGGTAGTTCTTCCATTGTGCTTGTTTGCATGGATAAGTTGGGACAACAGCTGGTGGTAGGACTCCATAAGTGGGATTACAAAAAAAGAGGGGTTGTACTCCTATCCATTCCATTAGACTCATTCATAGTCCTATTTTGTATCCAAATCAAGGTAATCCACTGGTAATCCTACTTGGATTTTGTCACAAACAAAATTGTATTGTTTGTGGCTTAGTGCTACATGCTTTGGGTGGATCCTAATGTCAAATGTGTTAGATATCAATGTGGAAGGTTGATCTAGATTCATATTCACAAATCGGGTTATGAGAGTTGTTGTTTGTAGAAAATGGCTAAATTTGTAAATTGTAGAAAAAATGACTAAGTCTTCTAGTAGCAAAAAAAATGGCTAAGTATAAAAATGTAGGAAAATGGCCAAGTGTAAAAATGCAGAAAAAAATGGTTCAGTATAAAAATTGCAAAAAATTGACTATGTGTAAAACTGTAGAAAATTGGAATAAGTATGAAAATGTAGAAAAAATTATAAGTATGAAAATGCACAAAAAATGCTAACTATGAAAATGCATAAAAAATGCTAGGTATGAATGCTACTAAAAATGGCTAATTCTGGTGCTACGCTCGCTATGCTAGAGCTTAACATGCTTGCTACGCTAGAGCTTCACATGCTTGCTATGCTAGAGCTTGCCATGCTCTAAGAACTTGTTATGGTATCCGAAGCATCAAGAGTTTTGGTTAAGTGTCAATTGAGAAATGAAAAAGAAAATGTTTAGGCCCTCCTTCTAGCACCAAAAATTATGATGTCTAAAAATGTCGATGGCCAGAACACCAAGAGGTCAGTAGGCATACAACCTAATCACAAATTTGTGATAGGGCCATGCTAGAGAAAATAGAAATGGGGTGCCCTGAATGGTCTAGTTAATATGACAAGGACTTATGTGGTGTTAAGCAACCATGTGTGAGAATGGTTTATACTACGTTACATATGAGCATCATAGCTAGAGCATAGCGGGGTGTTTTGACCTAAGAAAAGTAATGTAAACATGCAAATATGTATGAAAGGATGAAAAAATACTAGTGTTACACTAAATGCCAAAGAGAAATTCTTGAGAAATGTAATAGAATTTAAGAACAATGCATCACACTAAAAGAGGGAGCATAAGTAATTCACAAAGAGTCTCAAAAGGTACAAAATATACAACAAGCGTGGTGGGAGTGCAGTCATAGCTTCAGTGGTGCTAGGTTGTGAAATCTAGTACTTAGTGTGATGAACTGTGTCTACCAAGTTGGTAGCCATGATGTACCATGTGATGTTCTATAGGGCTACAAAGGGGCTGCCATGTACCATGCAGTGTAGCTATGCCTCTCTGCCAATGTGTTGTACTTTGGGTCTCATTCGTCTATAGAGCTGTGTCAAGATGCCAAAGTGCTAAATGCCAAATGAAAGTGCCAACTATCCCACTAGTGAAAAATGGAAGCCCACCCCCTCTCTAAAACATTAGGATGTAGGGGTACTTATAATAGGACTATGGTTACCCCAAAATGCAAATTAGGTGGCACGTTGCAGTGCAGTGGGTGGGACCATGAGAAAAATTCAAAAAGAATTGTAAGCCTAGAGGTGACCAAAAAAAGTTCAAAAAATTTGCAACTCTGGCACTTCACTCATCCCATGTTATATGTGGGACACAAGATGCTAACTTCTAGGCTCATCCTATGTTATGTGTGAGACATGGAATGCTGGCTTCTATGCTTGTCCTGTGTTATGTGTGGGACATGGGACATTGGCTTTTGGGGTTTTTCCATGTTACATGTGGGACATGGAATGCTGGTTGTTATGCTTATCCTATGTTACATGTAGGACATGGAATGTTGGCTATTATGCTTGTCTCATTTTATGTGCAAGACATAGGGCACTGGCTACTACACTTGTCCCGTGTTACATGCAAGACATGGAACAATAGCTACTAGGCTTATCACATGTTACATGTAGGACATGGGATGCTAGTTCCTATCCTCATCCCATGTTATGTGTGGGACACAAGATTCTAGCTACTAAACTTATTCCATGTAACATGGAGGACATGGGATGCTAGTTGCTATCATCATCCCATATTATGTGTGGAACATGAAACGCTTCTTAGTGTGAAGCTGTATAGGATGCACAACATAGCAGAGTGTAGCATGAACACTTAGTAAAATTTTAACTTACCATGCCTGTAACACTATCTAAACTACATAGTGTAGTAGAGCATAGCATGACATACCATGCCTGTCATGCTATCTACATTGCACAGCATAGCAAAGTGTAGCATTAACACCTAGTGAAATTTTAACTTGCCACGCCCATCACGCTATCTATGCTACATAGCGTAGCATGAACACTTTATCAAATTTTCATGAACTCTGCAATGTTCCTTCATTGTACACTAACCATGCTCTATAGTTTAGTAGGATAGGTAGCCTCAAAAGATAGGAACTGTGCCAAATGTATCTTCTATGGAAAGCTAGATTAATAGATCCTTGTCCAACACTTAGGTAAAACTAGACACTTGAACCTATTTCATGCTTGCTATGCTGCATAGCATAGCAAGAACAGTTCAAAAAAAATTTCCATGTTTTGATAGTTATACAAATTTGTAGTTTCAATGATAAAGCCCAAAATTCATGGTTTTCAATTACATCGATGGGATCCTATAGATAGGTCACATTGATGTGAGGGGCTACATCAAAGAGATCGCATTAATGCGACCAAAAGATAAAAATTTTCCTTTGAAAATTTAAAGAAAAATAAAGAGTATTTCCATGTAATTAGAGTTCATAGAGACCCAAAAAGATCATTAACATGAAGAAATTCTTGAAGAGGGATAGATAATTCACAAAAAGAAATATTTATTAAGAGAATGATTCAAGAAAACTTTAAAAGAAGTGCAAAATTAGACGCAATCGATGTAGAGCATGAATGACTTGAATGAAAAAGTATCTAAGGGATAAGAAAGTTAACTAGCTTAACCAAGAAGTATCTAAGTGGATCCTTCCCATAGCAAGTTCATTCCACTAATTCCCTTGCATTTCCTCAAACTAAGAAGTCTATGGACCCCATGGGTGATTAATGGTTATGGAAAGTTAAAGACTAAATCCCATAAGAAACTATTTAGGAATTTTAACATATGAAACTAAGACATCAAATAAATGATAAAAAATGTCAGTGAGGTAAGTTATGGAAAGCATAGGAGGATGGTGTAAAGAGTGGAATGAAGTCCCATATCATGGTCACATAAAGTCCCTTGTGGATTTTGTGATTAAGATGATCCTATAACATTCATCCTTAGTTTGAACTAAAACCAACTACTTTCAGTGACTTAGCATTGATACTCCAAGACCAGTCCACCTCCTCAAGGCAGAAGAATATCCGCATAGGTCAATCACAATTATTAAAAGAGAAGAAAAGAGAAGCAAGAAATGAGATGTGCCTTAGTTAGAAGGGACATTTAAGCAAGGGTAACATGTCTTTCTAGTCCCATAACTAGTTCTTGAAGCCTATTATTTCATATAAGGGATGTGTTTTCAATTCTCATTATTATTATTATTATTATCATCAACATCATCATTTTGTGTTTTCTACTATTTTTTTAATGGGAACCACACCATGCAAATACTTTTAGCTTCTTGTTATTGGTCAATAATAGAATGGTGAGAAATCCATGGAAACACTCATGCATCCAAGAGGGTAGGCAAGTACAAAGAGAAAAAAATGCCCTTGAATTTTTACCCTTATCTATCCACTTAATCCTTTCAAATTTTGGAAACTACCAAGGTTACATGTTTGTTAAAAGTTTCATTTAAGAAGGGACCACATATTTCCAAAACAAGGAAACACCATAGAGTTTTGTGGATGGGTGGATGATGTGGACTCACTACCTATCATTATGAAAAGAAACCATGTCTTAGTTATTAATACCAAAATTCAAAGATAGAATCTAGACATTAGTAATCAAATAAAATTATAGTACAAACTACCATCAATCAATAGCTATAGTTACACTCAATCTTGCCAATAATAAAGAAGAAGAAAAAACATAACAAAAGCATGAAAGAAATATAAAACAAATAAAGTAAAATATGAAATAAAGTGTAAAATATTTAATAAGGAGAAAAATTATTAGGAACATTGTAAACAAAAAACTGAAAAAGCACTTATTAGCTCTTCATTCATAATTGGGAATCTCCCCCATGACTAAGTTCATGGTTGAGACAAGAACTAATAAGTAGGCTAGCTCGTTCCATGCATATTTTAAATGATTTTATACTCCAATTTCCAAGCCACTAGGTGTCTTATTTTTTAGTGGCTACTATGTAGACGTATTTTTGCTCACACAATTATTCTTTAACTTTGTTATGGGTTGGTATTGGGGTTGTGTTAATATTTTGAACTTCTAGCCTACAATTACACCCTTTATCATTATTAGTAATGCATGGAGGTTTCTATCTCTCTACATAGTAGGTTCATCATTTCTATCTTATGTTGGAGTGGTGATGGTTTTTGGATT
Organism: Gnetum montanum; assembly: GCA_015680685.1. Classification (NCBI taxonomy): domain Eukaryota; kingdom Viridiplantae; phylum Streptophyta; class Gnetopsida; order Gnetales; family Gnetaceae; genus Gnetum; species Gnetum montanum. The sequence continues at coordinate 29,707 of MNCI01006214.1, forward strand.
TTTCATATGATCAAGAGACATCATTTTTATGAGGAAGGGTGTTGCACTAGATTAGCCTCATGTAGGTTTCAATGTACTAGTAGGTCTATGAGTTTTGTGCTTGTGTGAGGAAACTACCTAAAGAAAAAGCATCTCTAAGGTTATGATTAAGATCTACTAGCATTATCATTTTCATGTAATTTCATAGCACAAGTGCCATTCTTTCATTGATGTTGTGGTGCCAAACCTTCCTATGTTATTGGCAATGACATATGCTGAAGGGAAGTATAAGAATATTGAGGATATGATGAAGGATGAGAGGTGTGAGGTGGTGATCCCACAAAGATGTTGCAAGTTGATGATATTTGGAAGAGTGTTAATAGTGATTTGAGGTATAAGAAATAGAACTAGTTGGGGAAATAGGTTGTTGACCATAATATTTATATGGGTCTAGTTGGTAGTAAGGGTAGTTCTAGTTTGATGATCACCTCCCCCACAACTATGGATTTTTCCACTACAGTTGAGAGTAATGTTAATGTTGATAAGAAGTCCCACTAGGATACTATAGTTGGTTGTAGGACTATCTATAATTACCATGTGAAAAAGGTAATTTTACAGACATTTTCTTTTGTACAAGCTTGGGATTCAAAGCAAAAGTCTGATACTTAAGTAGATGTAACATGAATAGGAAATAACCATTTGGATGGTCATATAGGTGGATGTCACATCCATCATGCTCTTTTGTGGTTGAGTATATAGCCTCTTCACCTACAACCATTTTCCCTTTTTACGATAAGTATTACTACTAATTTCTTATTTCTTTTTCCTCTTCTTGTTTTGATCACTTGATTCTTGTTGTGTGATCATCTCCTTTATGGTTTTTATGTAATTTGTAACTTTTTCATTCATCAACTCCCACATATTATCAATACTTGCTTCAAGATTATTGATAAACTTTTATATTGGCAAGCTTTTTTGTCAAATAACCCCATCAAGAGCTACCTCTTTTTCCTCATCATAGATATGGATCATCTTCTTTTAAAGACTTGGATCCTAGTTATATTCCTCCATAGTTTCTCATTTACGTAGATCTTCTTCTTCTTTTAACACTTGCTCAATTAGCCTTTGTATCTTATCAGCTTTCAATTCATATAACCAACCTTGGGCATATATCCCAAGGATCTCCCTTGTTTGATTATGAAACCCATATAAGATGTGGAAAAGTTACTCTTTTTTAAAGAAATCATGGCCTAGAAAACTATGTAGTAGAGAATAGTATCTATCCAAGACCACATCTAAGGATTCATGACTTTTTTTCTTCCACCCTTGGATTTTTTTTCTCAAGTTGGACATTCTCATATAGGTTTGGTATTCTTTGTTGAAGAGTTCCACCATTGTGAACTAATAATGGATGAAATCTAATTCCAAATATCTATGCCAACTATTAGCTTCTTCTATTGGTGTCCTAGGAAATAGCTTCAGCTATTACCACTTGTGCTAAATGTTTTGCAAGGTGTAGGCATCATGGAAGGCTAGTAAATGATGTTGTGGATAAAAATTATAGCCTCTTCTAAATTTAGAAATGTTGTTCATATTATGTTGTTTTATGTGGCCATCCATTTGATGATTTTAGGGTATTTGAACTATCTTCCAAGTTTTTGTTAGGCCCCTAATATCCAACAAGGGTTCATATGTATCAGACATGCCATGATGATAATCTATATTTCTATTCATTTGATTATGATAATATTGTCTATGCTCATTTTGATATCTTTGATTTTTCCCTTAGGTTCAATTTATATCTTTATCTTGACCCCATAGTAAAGCTCTATCTCTATACGTACATTCATCTTTATTAGAATTGGATGTTGAAGAGGATGAGGAAGATGGTGAATTGGAAGATTTTTCATGGCTTCTATAGTTGGTCCAGTGGTTCCTTAATCTATCTTTTCTATGTTTAGAGGAGGTCCTAGGACTTGAGGACCTCCTTGTTCTAGAATTTTTGCATCTCCTTTAGGATTATGTGCATTAGTTAAGCATAGTCCTTGCATGTAGTAAGGATGGAAATAAGCATATGAAACCCTTGCCTAAGATTGTTCAGTCCAATTCTCTTTAGTATAGAACCTATCATTTCTTCTATGAGTGTTCTCATCATACTTGGTACCATGTGAAGAAGACATGGTTTTAACATATGTTACTTTAAAATATTAATCTTTTCTAAAATATAAATCATTAATACTTTGACATTGATTATGTATGATACACCTAATCTAGATAACTAGGACCATCCCCCATGATGGCACCAATGATGAATAGTGGATACCCCTTATAAATCACAAGGGTTTATGCATGATCTAGTTGAATTCCTTTGATGGGACTACTTGTGCATCTAGATCATTAAGCATTGATCATAGTTTGCTATCTTCTCACTTGGACAAGTCGTAGCATTGTCATGGATGATTTAATCAAAAGTGAGGCATATAATGATTGATGTTGTTTTAGCCTTATGCTACTCCTAACTATAATAAAGAAATCAATTATTTAAACTAATTACAATAGAAAATAAATCCTAAACTATCCTATGGGCAATGAGTATCCATTCCTAGCTTGTCATATACATCATGAACCCATGTATCCACTACTAAGATTACCAAGTGCTATACTACTAGGCGAATCAACCAATAATTCTACTAGGGTTACCAAGTGAATACATGTTTATGCTCAAAACTAGTCACACTCATTTTTCCAATTCATTAGCATGCATGGAAATGTAAATATTAACTAAGTACATGAAATGTAAATATTATGTATGTACATGTAAAATAAAATTGCATGGAAAATAAAACTATGATATTCTAAGTGAAACAAGGTTTATTAAGAAAGCTCATCTTTATTTTCATTCATACCAAAGTGTTTAGGTACATTAGTACCTAAACAAAGGTCTATACACTTTTCAACTCCTATTATGGGCACTTAGAAAAGTATTCTAGATGTAATAAAATCAAACTATAAGAACCTAGCTACACTACTAACTTCATGATGTCATAAATGTAGTTGGTGAGCATGTATTTATAGGTAAGACATGAAATTGCATTAATGGGATCACATCAATACATCAAATCACACATCGATGTGACTATGTTGATTGAATCACATTGACAAGATCATGTCAACAGAATCCCAATAACAGCATCCTATTGATGCACCCTAAGGAAGATGATTCATCATCCTACTACTAGCCAAAAAGGATGGTCAATCCTCTTCTTGTCCTTCTTCACCCTGCACTTGTTACGTACGTTTACCAGCTTCCTAACTCCATGTTGATGTGACTTTTATGCTCAAGTATAAATACCTTAGGTCAAACCTCCAAAGGTCACCTTAAGAGACACATCCATTATTATAACATCTCCTTTTAGGTCATAATTACAACTTCCATTTTGAGTCTTCCTACAATAATGATAACAGTTACTATGAAGAGGCTCCATTCTTTCATATGCAGAAACATCATTTGGGAATGAGGACATTACAATCTACCCCCCTTAGGTTTCATTCATCCTCAAACAAGTCCAAATTCACTATCTTTTTCAAGATCCAATGATCCTTTAATGATTCTATGCTTCAATAATTTGATTTCTCCTTTAACCTTAAGGTTGTTTCTTGCTTATTGTACAAACAAAATATAAGTGAAAAAAATTTGTATAGGTATTAAATATTATTTTATCAATACTTACCTAATTTTCTAAGATGATGACAAGACTTGAATTAAATATCTACAAACAATCAATCATTACTCCTAACCAAGGTCACACAAAGTACAACTCATATTTAGTTGTCAAAGTAAAGGTAGGAAAAATCCTTATTTCTAGCTTGAATTACCTAATATATAAATTAAAAAATAAATAAAATTATGAAAATCATAAAATAAAAGTAAGGTTAATATACTTCCTAATCTTGATCAACCTTAGGAATTAATGTAACTAGTTGTAGTTTCTCCATAAGTATTATATGATCAGATGGTCTTGTTTGGGATGGAAGAGCTTGATCTTGATTTTTCTGAATTTCTTCTTTAGAAATTAACTCTAATAATTTGGTAACTTGGAATAATTGTACATCATACCAAATATAATCTAAGATCTCAATGAAAATTCTATTCACCCATCTTCATTAATCATGATAGATTAATTACTGAATTGTGGTTCTTGATGAGTACTATCAATCAACAACATCTATTCCTGAATTCTAGGATCTGATTTATCTATTAAAGATTTGAAGTAGAATATTCATTATCCAATGGGATTTCATGTTGAATTTATGGAAACATCTTCTTCAAATTAGATTCATCTTCCAAGGATTCCTTTACACATCCATATTTTAAGAATTGATAAATATTACTTCCAACTTTCACATTGAGATCTCCAGAAAGGATAATTGGCACTCAATCAGTATGGCATAGGAATAACTTATTCTTCAAACTTTTATCTATTTCCTTAATCAAGATGCCCTTTGATATAATCTAACATCTAGACATATTTATTTGGTAGTTAAATGTGTGTTAACCATGCACACATATCTTCCTAATAACTCAATTTTTAGTATCACTACCAAAGCTATGTGACTTCTCTAGGACGTTCACTATTTTTTCTTTTCCATGGTTTCAAGTTCTAAAATTTCAAAAATCATATCTTCTAAACTTAATTCAAATCTCTTTACTAATTCAAACTTGAATTCTTTATAAAAGATTACACATGTTATTTTTACAATAGGCTAATATGTATGGCTTAATAGAAGAACCTCCACAATAACCTATTTTATTCTAAATACCTTTGTATCCCATCTTTTTTAAGTCTAATTGGAATTGATATAGGAATTCCCATGGCAAGACTTCTTATAGGCATAAGACATCAACATCCAACACTTGTAACTTTACTAAGATGCATGGATATCAATACTCATGCCAATCCAAGGCCCATGATGGATATAGTGGATGTTGTCTTTCGTTGGCTAGGGATCTTGCAAGCACATTGTATCTTGAAACTTTAATTCTCTTTTTGGATTATCTTCTAGACCATTATTCTTTATTGGCATCATACACCTTATCAGAACAAGATTATGACTCTCCATGTTGTTCAACCATATAATTTGGTTCCAATATGAATTAATAAACATCTTCTTGACCATTTTGGTTCACCAAATGATTCTCCAAGTAACCTTGTTGGTAACTAGCTACATTGCATAGCTGCTTTAGCAACCTTTCCTTCTACCCCTCATAGAACACTAACTTTGGTAATGTAACTTAATGAAAAAAAAGAGGTTTATAAAGTTAATACTATTTATCTACATAAGTTAAACACTTAATTTTAGGGTTTAAATGGTTAAATTTGTAAATTTTGACAATTAAATTAGTAGGCATAATTAGTACCCTAAGTTTTGGCCGTTTAGGACACAATTTATGATATCATCAAATTATTAGGTATCTAAATGATAAATCTAATCTCACCATTGATTTTTGAAGGATGAAAAATGTTAGAAATGACTATTCAAATTTTTAAAATGGACATCATATGCTCAAGTTATGTTAAAATTGAGCTTTTGAGGATCTTGAGGAATCATGTTGGGCTAGTAAAAAATAATTTTTAGAGTTTCAGGACGTAGATCTAAATTCACCATTATGTTTAGGAGGTAGAAATCTATAGGAAACAACACTTTATTTTTTAAAAATGGCTTCTAAATTTGAAAACATAAGGAAAAAAATGATACTTCTCTAGAGCTCTCCCATCCTAGTACTACTCCAAGGTGGGCATGCTTAACTAGGCCCACAACAAATCTTTACATGAAATATGTGTTCTCAAGTGCATCAAATCTACTCATGAAAGTTACAGTTTCTCCATCAATCCAGTTCTCAAGATGATGTTACTATAGTGCTTGCAACTCAACATTATCAATCTATTTGAGATTGTGTTGTGCATCTTCGATGGTAGCGACCATACCTACATGGTTTTCGATTTCATGAATCATGATCTATCCAATATCATCAATTTTCATTAGTGAACCCTCACTTATATGTATATCAAATGCATCTTTTAGAAGATCCTCCTCAACCTCTTCCATTGCCATGATAACTACTTCCTTCATCATGACCTAAAACCTGCAAATATCTTGATCAACCATGATGGAGTTATCAAGCTTGGTGATTTCGGATTGGCGAACAAGCTTAAGGATGAAAGCAAGCTACAAGATATGTAGCTGATTAATAGGATTATGAAAATCTGGTACAGATTACCTAAGGTTTTTCATGGGAAAACTAGATATGGCCTTGAGGTGGACGCGTGGTCTATTGGGTGTATCTTTGGCAAGTTTCTTAGAAGGATCCCTCTTTTTCAAGGAAAGTCTAATATTGAAGTTGTGGCTACCATTTTGGGCCTATTCAGAACTCCTAATGAGGATTCCTATCTTGGTGTTCACAAATTACCCAACTTTCAGAATTGCAAGAAGATAGTGCCCCCTGATACTGCAAATTTGTTGTTGTGTGCACATTTTGAGCTCTATGGAAAAGTTTTGGTTGAACTACTTTCTAGGTTTTTGATATTGGATTCCAGGAGTAGGATAAGTATGTATATAGGCTACACTTGAAGCTAAGTATTTGACTAAAGAGATGCTTCCTTGCAAGCCCACAATGACAATGCTACCTTTTCCGTTGCACCCTCATTCTAAGAGAAGGCACCATGGAAGTTCCTCCTTAAAAATGCTAGGTAAGCAACAAAATCCATGTCAGTGGAGCAAGAAGGAACTAGTTTAGCACAATATTATAGCTAAGAAAACCCCATTTGAACCATGTAAGTCAAATAATTAGGAAAATCAAGGTGAGAATGAGGTTGAGGCTATACAGCAGCCACAACTTCCTCCTAGGCTACCACCTCAGCATAATTATCATGTGAGTGAAGTGAAGGAAATTGTGATTTCCAATATTGTCATTTCTTTGATTACAAGCACTATAATTTCTGTAATTGGATTGTAGTTATGTTGTAATAAACTACAATGTTAAGTATTTAACTATAGATATTTGAAATTTTGTTAATGTAAAGATGTTATTCATCTCCATCATTTTATGGCTGTTAATATCTAGCTTACATCTAGTTAACACAAACTACAAATGTCCATCTCATGCTATATATATTACTATAAGGAAGTCTTGCAGGTAGTGTGCTTGGCTTTCAACCCTATGCTTTCTTCTTTCCCATTCTCGAATGTTCATTGTGTTCAAGAAATTCTCTCTGAGCTAACATAAAGATCCAAGAGCTTGTTTCTAAGGTTTTTCTCATTTTTTCCTAGGATATACTATTATTCTTTTCTATTGATTTATTTTTTACTATTATCACAAAAAATCTAAAAAACACAACTAGTATCAGAGCCAAGTTCTTTTGTGGTGGTTTTTTTCTTCTTTTATAGTTTTTTTTTTATTTTAGAATATGGAAAACTTAGCAAAAATTAAAATTGAAAAATTCTCTAGCAATGATTATGATGTTTGGAGAATGTACATGATGTATCTTCTTGTTAGTAAGGATCTCCAGCAAGTAATTGTTGATTTAAAGCTTGCTACTATCACAAATTTAGACTAGGAGGCCTTAGATAGAAAGGCACAAAGTAGAATTCATTTGTATATATCTTGTTTAGTGCTGCTCAATGTTTCTATAGTTTTAACTACCAAAAACCTATGAGAAAAATTAAAAGATTTATGCAAAATCAAATGTGTTGTTAATATATTGTTTCATAGGAGGAATGTACACACACTCAAGATGCCTAAATGTATGTTAATTAATAATCATCTAAGTGTCTTCAATGATATCATGATGCAAATTGAAGTAATTGAAGATAAAATGAAAGAGGAATATCATTGTATGTATCTTTTAGAGTCTCTTACTGAGTCTTAGAATACTTTTGTAACATTAATGAGTAATTCTCTATCAACTCTTAATTTTGATACTATTGGATGACTGGTAAGGTACCCCTACACTCAACCATACCAATACAAGCATGTACACATGATCCGGTCAAACTCCATAGATGGACTAGTTGTGGTATCTAGATAGTTACACATTGATTGTAGTCTACTATTTCCACACCTTGACTAGCATTTTCTTTGTCACGTATGATTTAGTCTAGAGTGAGGTGTATGATATGGTTTCTAACACTAGGCTACTCCTAGAGACACTAGAATATAATCTTGATTAAACTAATAAGAAATATGGAGTAAAATCTAAACTAGCTTAAGTGTGATGAGCATCTGTACTTAATCATCTGAACATATCTTGGACCTCATTTACTACTTATGGGATACATTACTTGGACACTACTAGATATGCTACTAGGTTATCAAGTAGTTACACTTAAATGTTTGTCATTAAGTCATACTCATTCTACATTCACAATAGTAAGTGTACATAACAATAAAGGAAATACTAAGTAGAAGGAAAAAAAGAAATAATTAACAATTAAAGTAATTGAAAGCTAAGTGAATGCTACAATGATGGAGTAATCTCGATCTTTATTGTCGATCATGTGCATGTCCAAGTATGTCATGCTCAAATAAAGGTTTCGTACAATTACAATCATCACACTATGGACATGCACTAGGGATAGAATTGAAATTAACTAAAAATTGACAAAAGGACTCTTACTCTAAGACTGAACAACTAACTCTCTTCCTATGTGCCTGAATGTGGAATTTATAGGCCTACATAGGAATCATGATATCATTTATTCTATATCATTATCCAAGTTGCTATATCATGTACCCAATATTGAGGATCCAATGTCAAGGCCTAAAAAACCATGATTCATCATACCTCCAGGACTGAATAACAACTTGTCCTCAAGTTAAACAAAATGAGAATGAATTTAATTGATTACACAATGGATAGGTATGAGCTTATTAACTAATTAGAAATTACTCATGGTGTAGTGTGGAATTGAAGAAAATAAAATTGGGACATAGACATAGAATTTACAAAAGATAAAATTTGTCGGAACTCATATGATTCCTCGTGGTGGTGGCTCCTCCATGGGTCTCTTCTTCTTATCTTGTGCTCTAGGCTTTAGAAATAGATGTCTCTAAAGGAGCACCTAGATATTTTCTTCTTCAGTCTAGCGATCTTGTGTCATCCATGCTAATGCTCCAATGTTTGATGGAGTCAGCACCTCCCATGGGCATGATAGCTGTGGGAACATCTGATTGGCCTTGACATACCAAGCCACAAACAACTATCAGTCCTCTTCATAGGCTCTTTCTTTATCCTTGCATTCTTAATAGTCCATGAACCATCAAGACAAATTTACTAAACATATTTCTATCCTTGCTAGTTGGTCTTGATCACCTCTAATTCAAAATTTTCTACTTCTAATTGCTACAATGTCTTCTTGTGTTCAACAAATTCTATTTCATACTTAGCATAGGTGGTTGCTACCTATTTTTGCAATTATTTTCTTGGGTGTCTTGCTATCACATGGCTAAGTTGGCATATTGTAGGTTTGTCAACTCCATGTACTCCATGAGATCTTGTGTCTATAGGTCTCAACTTTTCAGTTCAACTTGGTGGGAAAAGGCATAAGTATCCAATATGGCCTCCCAATCAGCGTTCTAAGCATTGAGTCTATTGATATGGGCTTTGGCTATATGGATTTCTTTATCAATCACCCACTTGTACAACCCCACCTAATCTATGAAATTTTCTTTAAGGTTCTCATGTTGCTTGGCCTTACTCTACCATGGGCTTATTTTAAGCACCATCTTTTGATGGATCATGCATACCTCCTTTATTGAGAGGGTTTTGTTTCCTCTGGCCAAGAGATTCATATCTGGGTTTATCCTTATTAATTATTCTTGTAATTGCTAAAAAATTTTCTTGAGAACATTATTTTATTTTTCTACTATGGTCAACCATATATTTAAAGTGGCTAGGTGTTTATTTTCTTCTTATGAGGCCTTGAGTGCTTTGGCATGTGCATACATTTGAAATTATGCTATGTAAGAATCCCAATTAGCCTTTAGTTTTTTCTCTGTGACTCTTTTATTCTCTTCTATCAATTTATTTAGCTACTCTATCCAGAAGGACTCTAGTTGATCTACAGAGATGAATTGAGATAGATCTTGCTATGCAGCTTGTAGGGTAAAGATATTTTCTTGGAATCTTCTTAACTCCTCCTCTAGATGTTTAGCCTTGATCCCTACCATGACTAGCTTGCCTTTTGTGGAGATGAGTTCTAACTATGTTACTGTGACATCTTGAGGGATTTCAATCAAGGAAATTATCACTTGTCCTATCTGTAGCAATCAATCCAAAACAATCTTCAAGTGTGAGCTTTCCATATGCTTTATCTTCTTTGTTGTACATGCTTTTTAACCATATCTTTTGTGCATCAACATCAAAGTGAGTGGACAAGTAAGCAACCTTGGGACCTATATTTGGAGGTTTAGAACTTCCAAAATGGCTTTGTTAGAGAAGTCAATAGAAATCCCACCAATGTTAACAGTGGTGTCTTCTTCTTTGTTGTGCCAAAATTGGTATATCTCCCCTAGGTACCAATCAACACTTTCAGAGAGAATAGGCCACAATGGAGATCCTTTAAGTTGGTCTTTTATTTTCTCAGGGTAAATTCAATGAAAGATCCAAACTTGAGTTCCACAATCATAGCTGCTAATTTGAACCTTTCATGAATTACCTAAACACATTTCAGGGAGAACGTGAGATGTTGTCCTTGTTCAAGTGCCCTATTATCTCCACCTTCAACATGCCCAAATTGTGTTGTAACAAGTGGTTCTTAATGAATGCTAAATTAGTGTGCCTCCTACTCTACATGTTCTTTGGGATGTGCTTGGCCTCTACCTCTGCTTGGCCGTTTGGATGCACCTTGAAAGGGTCCTCCTTGTTATCCTTATTTATAGGCCATTTGCAATCACATGGGATCAATTATTAGTAAGGTTATTTATAAAATTAGATTAATACCTTACTCCTTGCCCTTAATCAATTCATTTCTTACTTAGTGTGATTTAGAGTTCGATATTTTTACAAAAAATCCCCTAAAAGTTTGGATATTTGGACTAATTTTGATTAGGTAACTCCAAGAAAAAATAATTTTCATGGTCTAGGTGAAGAAATAAAACTAATTTGGCAAATTTTTTTAGCATTTTTAAGGTCACTTACCCTTGATAATATCCTTCAAGAAACAATGAATTTCAAAAACAATACATGTGACTTGAAGCGTACCCTTCCCCCATGACTAAGTTAAACACTCTAGGTTGAAGTAGGATTGATCAAAATGAGAATCAGAGTGTTAATGAGAAAGTTATTGATGTTTGAATGATAGGTGTGAAAGCTAGAAAATTTGTGAAAGAAGATTTCAATAACTCCCCTCACATGAACAATGAAAAATGACATTCACATGTGCAGGGGGGATCCATAAATATATTTTTAAGATACACGATATCGCATACCCACTAGCGCAAACCTGATATTGAATATCGGATATCGTGTCGCTTTGAAAATAGGGTACTTGAAAAAATTGATGAATTTTAAAATTTCCAGGGACAAAACTGAAGGATTTAAGGTTAAGCTAAAAGATCTAGGGTAACTTTGAAGAGACCTGAAGTTCATGAAGAGTGTAATGAAGTGGAATTTAATAATGAAATTCATGAATAAGATGATGAAAAAGGACATGTTGTGGTACAGAGGAATGTTGGAATTTAAAATTATGATAAAGGGAAAGATAATTGTAGTAATGCAATATTTTGAGGATGTAAGATGATGTGGTAATGTGTAAAGAGTACAAATTACAAAATTTATGCAAGTGGATTCTCCCCATAGTAGGTTCCTGCCTATCATGCCCTTATGTAACCACACCTTAAAATGTCTGTAGGCACTAGAAAGGGTTAAATGTAATCTATACCCATGCAAAAAAACACATACATGTAGATACAACCATGATGAGGTATGAATTCTATGACACACAAGACACAAGCTAGAAATACTTAGACAGTGACGTGGGATCAATTGTACAAGGGATTACAAAGATTGGGATGTCAGGTAACTGACTCTAGACATAAGGAATCCTTGAATGTGGGGACATGATTAATGTATCATTAGCCTATCACTCCAAAATCAAGACCAAGTCCATGCCTCTGATCAATGACATCGCATTATTTCATCCAATGATGGAGAACCATAAGAGCACCATTATCGTAAGGTGTACGATCACTTGGCATTTTGTCCAATGGAGGAGAGGTTTGAAATTTCTTGGTGGCACATTTTTCTTGATCTTTTCTATGATGTTTTTCTTTTCTTCTCTTCTCTCTTCTTTTTTTTTCCCACTTTGGCACTTGGTCCTTTCCAACAGTGAATTAGGAAAGCCACCAACCTTCAGGCATGGGTGTATGTATTTCCAGTGGAACCCCTAGAACAACATTGGGTTCCTTTATTGAGTGCCTTTATTACTCTTACTCCCATTTTTAGTTAGATCTACAATAATTTTAATACAACCAAGATACATGATAGCAGCTATAGATGTCACTAAAGAGAATCCACAAGTCCCTTTCATCTCATACCCTAGCCATTTCCTTTTAGTCTATTATTTTTTTCTCTAGGCATACTGAACACAAAATTACTTTATGTTGTAATGATGCCAAGAATATCACCATATCTAGAGTATAACCTCTTATTAATAGAATGGATGGGTAAATGTTGTGGGCTCACTATCCAAATAATTAGTCACCTGATACTTGATAGAATAGAACAACACCTCAATCAAGAAGTCACATGAGTATTTTATTCACTGATGAGATTACCCTTAAAAAGATAAAACAACAAAATAAGAAAAAGATAAAACAAAAAATTGTAAAATAAAAGAAAAGGAAAAAGCATTTACTAATTCTTCTTGTTATAATGGAGGATATCCCCCATAACTAATATTTTGAGCATGGCTAGAATTAATAAATGGAGAATGTGGATCCATGCATGTGGGAAATATTGCAGTCTAGTCATATCCAAACCACTAAGTGTCTTTTGATGTGGTGGCTGGAATGTATCCAACTTGGTATTCACACCCTTGATTAAAGTTTGCATAGTGGGGAAAATTGAAAGATGTGGTCATGTGATAAGGAGTTGACCCATTATGACACCTATGACTATAAGATGGTATGCAAGGATCAATATGTCTCCCTATGTGGTTAATTCATTAGGCTACATGATTGTTGGAGTGTTGATTGGTGAACCTAATAAGGTAACAAGAGGCATTGACTTCGAAGAGGAACATGCATCACGGTGTTGGGCTTGTGCTGAGTTGGAGGATGTAGTGGTTTTAGAACCATGTTGTATTTCCCTCTGGTCATGCCTAAATAAAGGACACTTTTGACATTGTGGAGGACCTCCACTACCATTAATAGTAGTAACACAAGTAACATTCGTGGGTTGGTGCTGTGGTGCAAAACCTTCTGACACAACTAGTGGCGATATAGAAGGAGATTAATGATGAGAATATTGAGGGCAAGGAGAAGTGAAAGGAACATGAGATGGTGATCTTTTTGGAGAGGACATGGGTTGATAGTACTTAGGAGAATGATAACAATGCGATGAAATAAAGGATGTTGACATAGTTGGGGAAATAGGATGCTGAACATAATAAGCACTTGGGTTAAGATTGTATGAAAGGTGTGACCACTTTGATGGTGGTTTCCCATATTACTTGGATTTTTGCCACTATGGTTGAACCTAGTATTTTTGTTCAAAATCTAGATGTAACATTCCTTCCCAATGCTCATGTAAATGTGACAAGATTGAGGATTGGACATTGGGATGATCATATAGAAAAATGTAACATTGATACATGTGATTCACAGTTGAGCTCTTATCCTTATTTTCTTCAACCTTTCTTTGCAATTGTCTAGTGGTGTCCTATCCTATTTCTCGGTTTGGCATGGTTCCACCTCTAATAATGTTGGCATGTTCTCTACATTTTTCATGTACCCATTCCATTATCTTATTGATCTTTGCCTTAATTTCATCTACTAATTTTAGTATTGTCAAGGATGATCTCACCTCCTTGAGATGAGTTTATTTCTCCTCTTCATGATCATGGACCTTTGCTATTTTGAAATTTTGATCCTATTGAGAGCTAATAACATTCTCCCATTTAGCTATTTCTCTTTCCTTTTTTGCTACCCATTTGATACGCTTTTGGAATTGGTGGGTTCATAGCTCATATAGTTGACTTGGGGCATACATCCCTAGGGTCTCCCTTGCTTCATTACAGAGCCCATCCATGATGTGATACATTAGCCTTTTCTTGAAGAAACTGTGGCCTAGGAAATTATTTAATAATAAATAGTATCTTTCTAAGGACATGTCTGAGGGTTCATGTTTCCCTTGTTTCCATTCTGGGATTTTTCTCCTCAAGGTTGACACTCTTGCATAGGTTTGATATCTTTTAGTGAAGAGTTCTACCATTGTTGGCCAACTATGAATTGATTTTGGCTTTAAGAACCTGTACCATACTTTTTCTTGGCCAATGAGTATCATAGGGAAGAGCTGAAGATTTTTTCATCCATTATCAATATTGTTCCATGCACAGGAATTGTAGAAGACTTGTAAATAATTTTTTAGATGTAAAGCATAGCCTCCAAAAACCTTGGGAAAGTTGTTTAAATCAAGCCTGGGTAGATAGCTTTTCTTACAATGCCTATAAGATATTCAAATAGCCTCTTGTATCTACATTAGGCTCTTAGTGGCTAGCATGGGTTCATCATCACTAAGTAGGTTATGAGCTTGTGAGTTTGGATAATGTTTCCTTTCTTCATGTTGGTGTTCCTGACTTTTCCCATAGGTTCAATTTTTATTTCTATGTCGACCCCTTGAGAGATGGTCATCCATGTTGTGACTTGACATTGAAGGGGAGAGGAAGAGAAAAAACTAGATGCCTTGTCAAGAATTTTGTAAGTTACCCAATTATTCCCAGATAAACTCTTGCTAACCATTGAGAAGGTCTTATGCCTTACGGGCCCCCTTGTTCTATGGGATGTTCCATCCTCACTAAAGGTATCTAGGTTGGATGACAAAATTCATTGAGTATAATTGGGGTTTCCATTAATATATGAAACTCTTATATAAGATTGAGTACTCCAAGCTTCATTTTCATCATAAATTTCATTGGTTGTCCAATGAATTTCCTTGCTAGAAGTTACAGTAGCATAGCCTTGTGAGAGAGACATTATTGTGAATTATGTGTGACTTAATTATAATTACTTTCTTTCTAAAAGATATATTATTAATGCTTCTTTGCAGAGATCTTGGATGATATAACTAATCTAGATAACTATCAATATCCTTGTCAATGATGCCAGTGATGAGCAATAAGGTACCCTACACTCAACCATATGAATACGATCCTGTACACATGATCTAGTCAAACTCTACAAATGGACTAGTTGTGGTATCTAGATAGTTACATGTTGATTGTAGTCTGCTATCTTCCCACCTCGACTACTATTTTCTTTCTCACATATGATGTAGTCGAAAGTGAGGTGTATGATATGGTTTCTAACATTAGGCTACTCCTACAAACAATCGAAAATAATCTTGATTAAACTAATAAGCGATATGGAGAAAATTCTAAACTAGCTTAAGTGCAATGAGCATCCATCCTTAATCATCCGTACACATCTTGGAGCTCATGTACTACTTATGGGATTACCAAGCATACATTACTTAACCACTATTAGATACGCTACTAGGTTACCAAGTAGTTACACTTAAGTTTTCATGATTACGTCGTACTCATTCTACATTCACAATAGAAATTGGAAATAAGAATAAAGGAAATATTAACTAGAAAGAAAATAATAAATAATTAACATTTAAAGTAATCAAAAGCTAAATGCTGCAATGATGGAGTAATTGTAATCTTTATTATTGATCATATGCATGTCCAAGTACATCACACTCAAATAAAGTTTTCATACAATTACAATCATCACACTATGGGCATGCATTGGGGACAAAATTGAAATTAATTGAAGATTAACAAAAAGATTATTACTCTAAGACATAACAACTAACTCTCTTCCTGTGTGCCTAAATGTGGTATTTATAGGCCTACCCAAGAATCATGATATTGTGTATTTGATATCGTTATCTCAGCTTCAATATCATGTACCCAATATTGAGGATCCAATATCTGGGCTTAGCAAACCGCAATTCATAACTATTCTAGCCCAACTCCTCAATGAATAAAGGAAAATTAAAAGGTCTACCATTGTACAAAGCGATCTTTTCCTTGACAAAAATTCTAACTTAAAGTTAAATAAAAATCCATAGTTTAAACCTCCAAAATCCCAAAGAAAAAAAAATCCACAAAACCAAGATGTTGGAATTGTGGTAAGCTTGGTCATCTTAAAAAAGATTGTAAAGCTGAAAAGAAAAGAAAAACATCTATAAATAATAATAATAATAATGAAATTCCTCCTTATCATTGAGAGGGAGATTTGTATGTTGTGTCATCAGTTGATGACACTAAGAGAGTTTCTTCATATATTAATTTTGGTAATTCCTATCACTACACCCCATACCTTGAATGGTTTTGTAAATACTTTGTTTGTAATCTTGGTGTGGTCAAACTAGGTGATGATGGTCTTTGTGATGTTGTTGGGTATGGCAAAGTTAAAGTCCAATTTGAGGATGGAACCATTTAAACTATATCTCATGTCTGTCATGTACCTAAACTCACAATGAGTCTCCTCTCTATGAGTGAATTCGATTCTATAGGTCTAACTATTATATTTGGTAAAGGAAAATGTAAAATATTGCAAGGGTTTTTACCTCTACCCACTAGTGTAAAGCTGGGAAGACTATACCAATTGGAAGCAAGGACGTTGCAACACAACTTCAACATGGTAGTTGTTACTGACTTGCATTGAAGCATTAATCTTTGGCATAAAAGATTGACATATTTAAGTGAAAAAGGTTTAAAATAACTACATAAAAAAAGTAAATTAACCTTATAGAAGAATCATTAAATTTTTTTCATCATTTCCTTCTTCATAAACAAACACGTTTAAGATTTCCAAGTAATGCTAAAGTTAATCAGGTGTTAGAGTAAATAGACAGTGATGTATGTGAACTAGTTAAAGACTTGCAAACATTCTCACTTGAAGGTGCTACATACTATGTTTCATTCATTGATGATTGTTTAGGGAAATCTTGGATCTATTTAATGAAACATAAGTTTGAAGTATTTGAAAATTTTAAAGAGTTAAAATCTCTTATTGAAAATTATTTAGGAAAGAAAATAAAGGTTCTCAAAATAGATAATGCTGGTGAATTTTGCTCCCATGCTTTTGACAATTCTTGTAAAGAACATGAGATATGCATGCAAAATACTATTCTAGGAACTCCCAAATAGAATGAAGTAGCTAAAAATTTTAATAAAACATTGTTGGAAAGAATGAAATGCATGCTAAATGATGTTGGTGCCGGTAAACATTTTTGGACTAAAGCTACAATTATTGCCTACTATCTCATCAATAGGTCTCCATCCTTTCCAATTAATGGAAATATTCAAGAAGAAATATGGAGTAGCAATTCTGTTAATTTTAATTATCTTCAAGTTTTTCATTGTGAAGCTGATGTTCACATTCAAAAACTTAATAGATCAAAATTAGACTATAAGTCTATACAATGTACTCTCCTTGGTTATAGTCATGGTGTTAAAGCTTATAAGTTGTACAAACTAGAAACTAAGAGGGTTATCTATAGTCATGATGTTGTATTTAGAGAGTCTTTCAAACATATAAAGTACAATATTTCTAATGAAAAAGCACCTAATCATGTATTTTTTCAAGTTAATAAAGGAAATTCAAAGGCTCATCCTTCCTTGGTAGGAGATAGTGCTCTTGACCAAAAGGATAATGTGAATAATATACAAGAAATAAGTACAACAAAAGATGTAAGGGAAGATGAGAAAATAGAGTATCAACATGATACTCTATCAACCTCACAACCCTTAAGATGGTCTAGTTGTATAGGAAAATTACCCACTTAGTTTGAAGATCAAATTCTAATCACTAAAGCTGAACCATTTATGATAAAGCTTGTACATCTCTTTATCATAAATAATGGAAGCAAGTGATGGATGATGAAATGTATGCTATTCATAAGACTAATACATGGGAATTGGGTGAACTTCCATTTGATAGAAAACTAATTTTATGTAAGTGGGTGCTCAAAATTAAATCTGGTAACTAGTTTAAAGCACATCTTATTGCTAAGGGTTATTCCCAAAAGAAGGATTTGATTATGATTATAAAATTAACATCCATTAGATCATTGTTATCAATAAAAATATCTTATAATCTATAACTTGAACAAATGTATGTAAAAATTGCTTTCCTCGATGGTGATCTTGAGGAGTAAATATATATGATTCAACCTAAAGGTTATGAAGCAAAAGGAAACAAGCATATGGTGTGTTCATTACTAAGATCATTGTCTGGGTTCCAACAAGCACAAAGGATGTGAAATAAAAAATTGAATGAAGATATGTTAAATATTTGCTTTATTATAAGTCAAGAAGATTCATGCTTAGGAAATTAAAAATTCTACATGGATGAAATTAAGGAGTTGAAACTTCTTTATTCTCAATTTTAGATGAAAGATCTTAATACTATTAAAAGAATTTTGGGCATGGAAATTAAAAGAAATAAACTTAATAAAAAACTTTGGGTTGGACAATCTACATATGTGCAAAATATCCTAAAATGATATAATATGCAAGATTGTAAGCCTGTAGAAACACCCTGTGAAGCTGGGATGAAACACTCAATTAAATGATGCCCCAAGATAGAAAAAGAAAAAGAGGTCATGATAAAAATTTCATATGTTAGTGATGTTGGTAGTTTTATATATGTAATGGTCAATACTAGAACTGATATTGCATATATTATTGGAAAACTTAGCAGGTATATGTTTAATCTAGGGAAACAACATCGAATTGTTGGAAAGCAAGTTTTCCAATATCTTTGTGGTACTATGAACATTGGTATTTGTTATCAAAGTGATTCATCCATTCTACATGATTATGTGAATGCTAATTAGGATGGTGATTTAGATAACAAAAAATCAACTAGCGGATATGTGTTTAATATCTTTGGTGGTGCTATCACTTGGAAAAACCAATTGTAGTTTTGTGTAGCTTAGTCTACTACTGAAGCAAAATTTGTTACTGCAAACTTAGCTAGTCAAGAAGCAACATGGTTTTAAATATTAGTTCTCGAACTTAGAATTTATAAATAGATTATGAAAATTGGCTATGATAACCAAAGTGCAATTTATATATCCAAGAATCCCACTTCCACAGTAGGATGAAGCATATAGAAATATACTATCACTAAATTCGAGAGAAAATAAGTGAATAAAGGATTCTTTTTTAAAAAATTAAGATAGAAGAAAATATTGCTGGTATGATGATAAAATCTTTATACACTAAACTTTTTTTATGATGTTGAATAGTTGTTGGTGTCATGAAAGGTGATATCATCTAAGGTTTGGGTTAGGCTTCACGGTAGCTTTACTTTCAAGATGGAGGATTGTGAGTGAAGTGAAGGAAACTACCATTTAGATAAGCTCAAATATTGTCATATTTTTTATTACAAGAACTATTAATTTTGTAATTTTTTGGTACCATAGTTATGTTATAATAAACTGCTATGTTAAGTATTTAACGGTAGATATTTGAAATATAATTAATGTAGAACTATTTTTCATCTCCATCATTTTACTGTCATTAATACCCAATTTACATATGGTTGACATTACCTATGGATGTTAATCTCATGGTATAAATATGGTTACAAAGAAGACTTGAAGGTAGTGTGTTTAGCTTTGATCCCTATGTTTTCTTCTTTCTCATTCTCTGTTGTTCATTGTGTTTGAGAAATTTTCTCTAAGCCAACATAAAGATTGAGGAGCTTATTTTTTGTTGGGGTTTTTCTCAATTTTCCCATGACATATTATTGTGTTTTTCTATTAATTTATATTTTTTTATTATCATAAATGATCTAAATATCACAAATTAGCCACATCATCAATAGCTTGCTACATTGGATCCATAGAATTAGTATCATCTAATACCTAGGAAACTACCACAATATCAATTTTTGTATAGTTCATTACTAGGACAATTTCCCATTGTTTTGGATTAGACGAATCCTCAATGACATTCGGAGGATGTTACGATAGAATGCAACCAACTCCTAATATGATGAATTACCTAGGACAAAGGCAATTATAGGAAATGAATCCTCAAACTTTTTCTGTTGAGTTGATGAATTGGTTGGAGCATGGGAAATTTTAGGAAATGAATCCTCAACTTGTTCCTCCTGATTTTCTAAAATAGTTTAACTAGTGGTAGTTTCATGAAATGAATCCTCAACCTCTTCCTCTTGAGTTGTTGAATTAGCTTAACCAATGGCCATTTCATAAAATGAATCCTTAGTAATAGTAGTGGCCTTTGATCCTAAGATGGTGGATTAGTTGAGAAAAAGGTAAATCTTAAGACATGATTTCTCAATGTTATGAAGATAATCCACTCCCTTAAATATAGTGGCATTTTCATGTTGATTTTTATTAATCAAGTCTTTGTTTAAAATTTTTGGAAATCCAATAAAGCACTTTTCTATCGCTTTTCCTTGGCTATGCAGAGGAAATAAGGTTGTTGCTGAAGGGAATGGGTTTACCATTTGGTATAACTATCAGAGAAGAATCTATGTTGGAAATTCTTGTAATTTGTTATTAGATAGATGTTTTCGTTTTGTTTTATATTCTAAATCTTGTTTAATCATCATCAATAGATTGATGTGAGCTTACTTAAAAGTTTACTCTACATGAAAGGGCCTTGTCAGTTTCTTTTCCAAATATTTTAGTTAATGTAAAATCAAATACCAAGAAAGTATGAGCATAATGAAAATTGGATCATTTTTTTTAATAAATGTATATTTTCTTATCTTATACATACTATGAGTCTTTTCTGCTTTGCAGTTTAGAATTGCAATAATGAATGAAACTTTAAACTTATTATCACCATAAGCACATAGTCTTTTCCACCAATTGTATGATGCTTGGCATCTTCTTATGTAATGCATGGCTTCATAGTTCATTTCCAGCTATCAATTATCTAATGAAGTTCTCTATTTACCTTTCTACCTTTCATGTTTAACAATGCAAAAGTTGTGCAACTCTTAGGATATAAATCATGAAATTTCCACCATTTAGCCTTGGCCAAATCATTAACATGCTCATGATGGTCCTCAACATTCTTACTTTAGTTATAATAAATGTAGCACCGCATGTGGATTCTATTATTACTGCTATGGGCATTTTCCCTTTTAGCTTCCTTTTCGTTGCACTGTTACATCAAAATTACATAAAATTTTAAATTTTTTTGAAGCAGGAAAAAATCTAATCACTCCTTTTTTCAAGCAATCTATGTCATTGAGAAAAATTTTCCTCAAGTACCATTTGTATTCTCTAGAAAGATAATCTTATTTTTTCAGATACATCAAAAATTAAATAGAAACAACTAAAGTCATTGAATGCATAATGAATTGGAAATTTAAATTTCCAAGGACAAGTAGATCTTAATCAACTCATAATGGATTAAATTACAAAGAAACCAATCTTTTGGATTTTTTCGTATATGGTTTGCTTTCTTTCCAATGAATCAAGGACCTTTGGTTTGTCCTGATATTTTAGGTTGGCAAAGTCATCTATAGCAAACATGTCTTTGCTAAGAGTTTGCAAGGTGGATGTTCTGAGCCAAAGCCATTGCCCACTATGATATATCTACTCAACATATGCAAACAATGTTGGCATATTTTCTTCCCTTTGGCTTCTACAATCTGAAAGTGGTCAGTAGGTCTACATGCAAATTGCTAAGTGCTTGCATCATGAAAATGTACACAAAATTTCTTTAAGAGCTCGAAAAATACATGTAACAGTTGTTTAAATTCAAACGCAGTTGAAAGGTTGGAAGTTCAATAGAGGCAAATATGATTAACATTCAAGCACAAAATGGATTGAAATTCTCAAAATTGCATGAAACATCACACTACTTAGAGAACCATAGTGTTAATGTATGCATTGAGAGTTCCTTGAACCCAACTGAAAGATTTGACTTCTACAGTTTTACTGCAGCATTTGAATATTAGAAATGAAAAAGACCTATATGCCCTATTGAGAGATATAAATTTCAAAGTCACACTAATAGTGTCCAACATTTACAAGTACTCTATGAGCAGGATCATATGACTAGCTTCATGGCTAGGAGGAATTAACTAGGAAATCTCAATTATAGCAGCAATGCCAGTTTTAGCACCACCATTCTATTCAAAACTATTTCAACCCCACTTAAGCCATATGTATTAGCTACGGTGAGAATGGAAAATAGAAGAGGATGATGAAGGACTTACATATTGAGCTTCAAATCTTTTTCATGTAGCAACATTTTTTAATTTTATTTTTCTATTTGGAGTAACTGAATATAAGCATTTGGAGTAACTGAATCCAAGCATTCTCCTCATTATTTTTGTTAATTTTTCATGTTAATAATATTGCATGTTATACCGTTATTGTGAAATAAAAAACCTAATAACAACCTAACTCTACAAAACTAGAAACTCATGGTTCCTTTAACAAATTTTGTTGCATTATATTATTATTGATGTCAACATCACCCATGCTAGGCACAAGGCCATTCATTAATTAGTTTAATCACATTAGGTCTACTATAATAGCTTTATAGAAAGATGAGTTTTTGTTCTTCATTACTCATATGCATAACATATTTGTTACAAGGTGATAAAATAAAATAAAATAAAAAATGTAATATCGACTATGTTTATAAAGGTTATTTGAAATCATAAACTAAGATTTCCAATAAGAAATACATTGTTGCTATTTTGAAAAGTCTTTAAAAACAATGTACTAAAGACTTGGATGGAAATTACATCATTATTCGTGAACATCAGCACATCAACTTTGGAGTATCAGTAAAACATAGATCCCACAAGAACACATGGAAAGAATAAAATAGATATCTAAAAAAATTTGAAAACAATGAAAGAAATGGTATTACAACTATAAAATGCATGCAGAGGCAACTTAACAATCATGTTTTCATGGTTTTTTTTATCTAAGAATATTCTTTGCCACATTCCAAGGCTAATTAGTTGTAGCTATGGATGGAATTATGTTCAATTGTTCATACTCTTATTGCTGTGAAAAACTTAAACCAGAGACACAAGTTTTGTTGTTGGGAAACCACGTGGTGGTAGTTGAAGAATCTAATTCCTTAATCTATAACAATGTTATGTTTTCTAAATTTCTAATTTTATTTTTGTAGTAGTAATAGGAACGCACATAGAGGATTTATGGTAGTAATGGTGCTATAACTTGGACATTGATGTTACAACATGGATGTGCTGCTCCATCAACCATGATCTTTGACTATGCAACTGTAGTTGTTTCCTACATGTTACGTTGATGGAGATTGTCATTTTTTTGTAGTGGACATTACATGGGCAATGAGGCATGGTTCCCAGCCATTTCATGCATTGATGGGGGGTCATTTGATGTTGGAGTCATGTTGCTATAACTGTGTGGCCATGTTGCTATAACTATCATTTACTACATGTGCACAGTGATGGACATTGTCATTTCAACATGTGATTAGTGGACATTATAGTCAACATTATGCATAGAAACATTACACATGGGTAATAATTGCCATGGCTATTACACATGTGTGGTGGCTCCTCATGTACCAAATCAATCCTTATAAATTCCTTGGTAAGGAAAGAGAATTGGGGGAGGAATAAGAAAGCTAGCTATAGTGGTGTGGTTTTCTAAAAATTGAGTCACAATGAAAAGTCTCAAGGTTCTCTCTTACTTTTGGTACCTATTAAGTGGCTCTCCCAAAGGCAATTCAGGGTAAAGAAGCAAGTAGATTTAATAGTAACAGATTGTAAGCTTGTTAGAAGAGGTATGCTTCTTATAAGCACTGGTAGGCAAGGCTCATTTTGAGCTAAGTTATCATAGATGGAGCCTTCTGGTCTAATGAGCTAAGCTCATTAGATGAGGTTCTATGTTTAATCCGTAGCATAGAAAAAATAGTTCAATTGTAGAAATATAAAAGGATAGAATGAAATGATAACTTAGCTCAAAATGATCATATATGGAACAACTTTTTTTCTTTTTCCTGTTCTATTTCTATTTTTCTATTTTCATTTCTTAAAATTTTCATTTTCCCATTTCTGTTCTGAGTCATCTACTTTACAGTTTTTAAATCTCTATTTTTCCTATTTCAGTTTCTTTGAACTTTAAATTTCCTACTTCAATTTTATGTCTTGGTAACAATCATTTATTTTCTAGTTACTATTTCTGAAATTCAATTTTTACTACCTAAAATTTTCTATTTTTCAATAATTGAAATCTTTTATTTTCCAATTTTAGTTACTTCAACCTTTAGTGGCACATTTTTTATACTGATTCTAGTTAACGATCACCTATTTTCAGTTTTATTACTCTGTTTCAATTTCATTTTTATATCCCTAAACCTTCTCTTCCTAGTTCTGTTAATTACTTCTTTTTGATGATCCTTACCTTAGTTCTAACTTTGGTGAGGTGATGTTCTCATTCATTACATAATTTTGTTCAAATTTACTTTTCTAAGATTCTGCATTTCACTATATTTCTTTTAAATTTTATATATATTGCAATTTTAGTTTTTCTTGTGAAATAAAAATAAAAGAAATATATTGTTTAAATATTTTTCTATCTTTTTTAATTTTATAGTTTTCTAGAATTTTTATTTCATAATCTTTCATTTTATCAGTGAGTCCTATCATAAACCATCTCAATAAATAGCTCTTACTCCTACCCCTAATTGACCAGCTCTTTACTTTAAGAAAACAACAACCTTCATGATTTTCAAGTTCTATCCCTAGAAGGATTTGAACTAGGATGGCAACCAATCAATCCCTATCTCCCTTGGGGAGCAACCCCTTTAACTTCACAACCTATCATGATATTCAAAAATCACTTCAAAATATAAATTTGTTTTCAATCTCACAACCCCTACTAGTGATGTCAATCAACATATACAATGTTTTGAAACCTTACTATGCACTCATAACATTATGCAAAATGACATAGCATGTAGGGTCTTTCTGACAACCTTTAAGAGAAAAGCTACTTAATGGTTTTTTATGCTCCCTACTTCCTCTATCAACTCATGGCAAGAGTTTAAAAATAAGTTCCTACTCTAATTTGATAAGCTCACTAGCCCTACATTAGCATTAAGTAATTTCACAAGCCTAAGAAAACTACCTTGGAAAAATGTACATGATTACAATCTAAGATTCCTTTATCAACTTTCCCACGTGTCAAATGAGATTCATTCACAACCTAATGGTTTCATTAATTTCTACCTCTCTACCATTGATCCATTTTTTTCCTCTGCCATGAAATCTAATCCTAGCATAATGGAAGTACAAGGAGCAATGGATAAAGTTATTAACTTAAAATAAATTACCATGATGAATAGCATTCAAACTCAATTTGGTATAATGAATGTTAGCAATCCTATATAGTCTACCCCTTTACCATCATAAGTTTTTACAAGGAATAATACTTTGCTCTAAACTCCCACTCCTCTTTAAATAACTCAACCTACAAGTAGCTATTTTTAAGGTCCCACATCCTCTTCATTTTTACCACCAAATACTAATTTATGTGAAAATCAATCAAAATCTTTAATCCAATCCATCATAAATCCAAATGGAATATCTAATCCTAATGCATCTACATGTCAAACAAGAAAGGCCAACCTCCCTTCCTAACAACTTTGATCATGTTAGAAAAGAATGTTTATAATTGCTTAATGGAATCTAGTGCAACTATTAGTATCATTTCATTAGAACTGTGTAAAAAGTTAGGAGCACAAATACTACCTCAAGAAAAAATCATGATACAACATGATGGATCTAATTTACCTATGCTAGGATCATTAAAGGGAGTAAAAGTACAACTTAAAAAATACCCTACTTTTACATGATATACGAATATTTTGGTAGTTGATATGTCATCCACTTATGATGTGCTTTTATCTAGGACTTTTGGAGCCAAGTTTGGGGGCTTCTTTAGTTTATATTTCTTAAAATTATTAATTTCTATTAAATAAAAATCAAAATATACGATCATATCAAGAAAGCCTTTCTATAAACTGGTGGTGATAACTTTTGATCAACAAGATCAATCTTTGGAAAATCAAAATACTAATCTTTATATTGAAGTTGTTGAAGTTGGACTTGGTGAACATGTTATAAATGACCATGTGAGTGAAATTATAGAAATAAATCTTTTTTCTCATATAAATTCCACCCAACACTATCAAACCTTTAGAGAATGTAAATAAATTTAGGAAGATGCCTTGGATTATCATCAACATGATGGAAAAAGATGTCTTTTGGATGACTCGCCACCATTATAAGAGAACAAAGACATTAATGAGATCCTAACCATTAAAACATTAGAAGGTGTGCAAAATTTTCATGAAATATCCATTAAACATATTTCTAGAAAAGAAAACTATGTTCTTGATGCATGAGCTCAAATGGCCACTACTTTAGATCTTCCTTTTAGACACAATGCTTGGGATTTGAAAATTATTATTGAAAAGGTTAACTCTTATTCTATTCCAAATAATATCTTTTCTTTCCAATTTTTAATTATGATAATCATATCCATGAATTTAGTGATCAACATTTTAAAGTTTCTCAAATTAATGAAAAATTTATATTAACAGATGTCATATTTTTCAAATAAAATCTCTTCTAAAATAACAACTAGAGAAGTTTTATTTGATGATTTACAAAGACCTAGACCTGTTAGACCGAAGATTAAAACTTGGATGAAAGAAGAAATTGATAAAATTTTGAAATATAAAATTATTTATCTTGTAAAATATTCAAGTTGGACATTAAATATAGTTCATGTTATAAAATGAGTATGTATTGATTTTTGTAACCTTAATCATCAAAAAATTCTTAAAAGATGGTTTGACAAGAAACACATAGGTAAAGTCTTCAAAATATAAGATCTAGTCCTAAAATGAGATAGAGCATTTGATCAAACGGGTCCTCAAAATAAGTTTTATCCTATATGGTCAAGCCCATGCCAAGCTATAGATGTCTTAAACCCCAATGTGTAAAAAATTGCTAATTTTCAAGGATATAAATTAAATAGAAATTTTAATGCATTTCATCTAAAGAATTTCTATTCATGTGACCCACATGGACACCTGGTAGAATCCTAGTTTCATTATTTCTTCCCTTTCACTATGAATTTCATTTTTATATAGTTTTTTCTACATATTTTCTTTGCATTTCCATCATCTCTTTCTTAGCATATTGATTTTTGTTTGACTTGTGCTTTTCATATGATTTTAGTTATCATTATGATCATTTGAGTTACTAGGCATTGGATCATTATAACACCAATTGAAAATAATGCTAGTATAATGCTTTATATGATATATCATATTACTATTATATAAAATCTCTTTTATATGATATATTTCAATAATGCTATGATTTTTCCCAATCTATTTCAAGGTTTTAGTTTTATTGGTTATGTTGGAGTATGGAAGATGGAATTTATGCTAACATATCATGTTATCATCATGATCATGTAAATGTAGGATATGTCAAGTTGAAGAATGGTTAGCCACAATCACTAGGTAACCTTATAAAATTCTTTTTTCTCTATCATAAACACCAGCCCTCAAGTGTGATAATCCATGGCTATCCTATGAGTAACAAGGTGAAGTGTGTTCCACTCCACTGGAGAACGCTTGGCCACCCAGGAGACCTGCTATGATGCCATCAAGATTATAATTAAAAAGACACATGCATGAAGGTTGAACTACATCATGAGAAAAGATTCCAAAAGGACTATGTTCTTTAGCAGTGTAGCGAATCAGCCAAACTTGTGTTGGAATTCTTACCTTAAGAATGAAGTGCACCATAACTAGCATTTCCTAAAGAAATAATTAATACCATGTTCATTAGCAGTATAATAAGTTCTTAAGCATGATGAGGTTCAACAAAAATTCTCACCATAGCCTTTGTTCCCCTTTTAGAATAATTTCTCCAAAAATTTAAAAAAGAGAACAGAAAATATTCCCTTTTCATTTCCTAGATTTCCTGATTTTCTCTTATTCATTTTCACCCATTCCATTTCTAAATGTCAAAAAAGAAAAAAAAAACTAAGGAAAAATTTGAAAGTATTGGCTAGCTATGGTCTAAAAGAAGCATGTCCTCATAAAGTTAGTATAAGTCTTATGCTTAATGTTGTCCTCTATACTAATGACTCTTACCTTTGGTATAATTGGGAATGAGATCTTAATTATATATATATATATATAGTCATGATTATGATTTATAAAGAGTATATGTTTAGATCTTGATTAAACAAGGTGGTGAGTTAGATGGCACATGTTTAGTGCTCTCTTAATTATATGGTCATTTTAATCATGCTTAGATAGGTATAGTTTGCTTTCAAATTTCAATTTGTTAGTGTATTAGGACCTTTTGATTCCTTGTTCTTTGCATCCCCTTTTGAAGTTTCTATGGTTTTGCTACTATAGCACTTCCATGCAATTAAAAGTTTAGGGGCTAATCATTAATGTCAACATCAACCATGCTAGGCACAAGGTCATTTATTAATTAGTTAAATCAAATTAGGTCTAGTATAATAGATTTCTAGAAAGATGAGTTTGTGTTCTTCATTACTCATATCCATAACATATTTATTTCAAGCTAATAAAATAAAATAAAAGAATGTAATACCGAATTTTTTTATAAAGGTTATCTAAAATAATAAACTAATATTTCCAATGAAAAATAGATTGTTGCTATTTTGAATAGTCTTTAGAAACAATGTACTAAAGACTCAAATGGAAATTACATCATTATTGGTGGACATCACCATGTCAACTTTATAGAATCAATAAATCACACATCACACTAAAACACATGGAAGGAATAAAATAGATATATAAAAAATTCAAAAATAATGAAAGTAATGGTATTGCAACTATGGAATGCATGCAGGGGAAACTTAGCAACCACATTTGCATGGTTTGTTTCTTTTGGGGATATTCTCTACCACATTCCAACATTGATTAGTTATAGTTACAAATGGAATTGTGTTGAATTGTTTACACTCTCATTGCTGTGAAAGACTTGAACCAGAGGTGTAGGTTCTGTCGTTGGGTAGCCATGTGGTGGTAGTTGAATAATACAATTCCTTAATCTATATTGGTGTTAAGTTTTCTAGTTTCTAGCTTTCTTTTTTATAACAGTAATAGAAATGCACACAAAGGATTTATGGCTATAATGGAGCTACAACTTGGACATTGGTACTACAATGTGGATGTGTTGCTACATCAACAATGTTCTTTGACCACACAATTGCAAATGTTTCCTACATGTTACCTTAATGGAGATTGTCATATTTCTATAGTGGATGTTATGTGGATAATGAGGCATGGTTCCTAATCATTTCTTGCATTGATGGGGGCCTGTTTCATGCTAGATTCACATTTCCTTGTGCAACTAGTTTTTGCATGTGATAGGCTCATGTAGCCATTATGTGAACCCATGTTGCTATAACTACTATTTGCTATGCATGGGCAATGATGGATGATATCATTTCTACAAGTGATCGGTGGACATTACGATGGACGTTATGCATAGGTGGTCATGGTGGACGTTAAAATGGATGTTACACATGGGTAGTAATTACCATGGCCATTACAGATGGGTGGTGGTTAATTCTGTGCTAGAATAGTCCTTATAAATTCCTTGGCAAAGAAAGAGGGTGAGGGGAGAAAGAAGAAAGCTAGCTACAGTGGTGTGGTTTTCTCCCAGGTGAAGTCATGATAAAAAATCCTAGGGTTCTCTCTTACTTTTGATACCTATTCAATGGCTCTCCTAGAGGTAGCTCAGGATAGAGCAACAAGTAGATTCAATGGTCAAATATTTTAGGCTCATTAGAAGAGGTGTGCTTCATATAAGCATTGGTAGGCAAAGCTAAACCACAAGTCATTCCATCTGTGCTTGTTCTAAGCTAAGCCATCATTTAATTTTGTCATTTTATATTTTTGCAACTGAACTATTATCTTTGAGTTTTGGATTAAACACACCCTTATTTTACTTCAAAACTCAAATTTATCCTATCCAAGCTATTAACTATTTACCACTTTAATTTCATGTTTTATCTATACACAAGTTTTACTGTTGAAAATTTAAAAAGCAAACAATTGTTTTTCTATCAAAATTATCTTAAACTACCTTTTATATTTTTCTTGTTTAAAACTTACCAACATCTCTATACATCACAAAATGTTATGGTTCCCTACTAGTTAACACTATTTCAAGGTGAAGATACCCATACAAGAGGTTCCCTAGATAATAGTCTCCCTAAACATGTTTTTCAAGTGTTGATGTGTCCAAAATTTATGGATCAACAATTACCAAATTATAATTACCTTTTAAGCATGTGGCTAATAGTATGTAATAGTAACATTCTACATAGAAAGAGATGTATATATTTTAGATAAGGTCATTTTGGGGTCATTCTAGTTTAGGAATGGCTTAGGTGATAGTCCACATGCATTGATAGTCCACTTTGCCAAAACTCTTAACTATGCTCAACCCCATTGACACTGCTGACACCATTAGCAGTGTAAACATTGCCTACACACTTAATACCAGTTTGCATTGGCACTATGGCTAAACATGCTACACCTCCATTACATATGATAAGTCCTTGTTCGATTGGCTAAACTATTCAAGGTACTCCATCTCTACCTCCAATAGGCCCTCACATAGATTTAGGGTTAGGCTATGCGCCCATGGACCTTAGTGTTCCATCCATCAACATTTTCAGTCACTATAGTTTCTAGCACTAGAAGGAGGATGAAATCATATTTTTAGACTTCATTATGGTTGTCTCATATGCTCTCTACATGACAGTTGTTGGCTTTAAGCTAGTGTAGTCTGTAACAGCCCTCTAGACCTACCCTACACAAAGTAGTAGTTGGATCTTAGGCTAGTGTAGGAATTGTCAACTAACCAGTTGGTGTAGATTGGACCTCATAGTCAGTTCCATCAAAACCCCATGTAGCAACCAAAATCACATATATCATCTATCTACCAAATTTTTTATTCTTTCAGTTGCACCATAGTCATCTCTAGAATATAGAGTATAATTAACTTTCTAGTATAGAGAGTGTAGTTAACACTCTAGTGTAGAGAGTATAGTTAACTCTCTAGCATAGAGAGTGTAATTACCTTTTTGACATAGAGAGTATAGTGAGCTCTCTAGTGTAGAGATCATAGTTAATGTAGTTAGCGATGTTAACATTATTTCATGATTATCAACCCTTGTAGTCCCCTCTTGCAACTTGATCTGCATCCATGAACCTAGAATAGCCTTCAACATTAGTCCTAAGCACACTTGGCATCTTTCCCATCTAGTAGAAGATTACGATTGACAACCCTAGGAATCTCATAATGGTAGAGCCAAGGTAATTCCTTAGGCTGTTTGGTCAATAGCCTAAGTACGTTGTGATAAGAAATGAACAATACAACTTGATATGCACAAAGATTTAAGTACGGCTATTTGTAGCCCACTTGGACATGGAAGAAAAAAGAAGCTATAAAGTAATCCATAAAAATGGATAGGAGTATATCCTCTCCTCACTCAATATCATCCTACTCATAGATCCCTACTATTAGATGTTAGCCCAAGCCATTTGAGCAGGTGAGCACAATATAGGAATAGACTAAAAGGAGCTCCTACAAGAAGAAGAGGATGAGTTTGAAGCTCACTCTGAGCATGAGGGCTCCTTTGACACTATCTTCCAATGAGTGATCATAGCACCCATGTCACCTTGCTACTCTACCAAGTCTAGGTCAATGTGTATGATAGAAATGCATTAGATACAACATACACATTATGATGTATTATCCCCCTTTAGCTTATCCTTCATGGCATCATTGCCACCCAGTTAGCCATCACTTCCTATAACAATTGGATTAGCTCAACCATGTCTCCACATAAGGATTGTCTCTAGGCCCCAAGAGACTCAAGCACCCTATGTCTTGCTTGTTTCATCAGGGCCCCTTTAATTGGCACAACCTGTAACAATGGAAAATGTTGGTTGCTGGAAATACCGAGAAAAATTCTATGTACATAGTTCCAACCCCGGATCCATGCTAGGACCGTGCTGGAGAAGACGAATCCAAGGTGCCCTGAATGGTCTTGTCGATCAGATAGGGACTTACTTAATCAGTAAAATTTTTGTAATAATGGGATGGAAAATGGTGATTTTTATGAGGAGATATAATATGGTTAATCTTGAAGGTAATTGAAAACGATGTAAATGATTTAAAGCGATTGCAAAATCCATATAGATAGGACACAGGAAACTGTATTTAGAAAGCGTGCAATCACAAGATCTGGGATTTAACTTATGAACAAAATATGTTGGATACAATGATTACAAGTGGACTTCAGTTTAGATGAGGTGTGTGCCAAACACAAAAAAACTATTTAAAGATAACACAAGCAAAGGTCGATCTACCTTGTTCTAGCCAATCTAGGTGCAGGGAAGTCAGACCCAAAGCAGAATATCTATGAACCAGTTGTTTCTAATCAAGGATCCTTGGCAATCACCTCCAATGTTCTTACAATCAATAATCCTATTTTTTCTCTCTTTTCAATCTCCTCCAAGAGTTATCAACGATTTCCGATGAAAGAGAATTGCTCAGGGAGAAAATTTTACCTTCTTCAGAGAAATTTTTTGTCAACCCTTTGATCTTTGTCAGTTGGAATATTTATAAGGTTAGGGTTAGGAGAAAAATTTGATTTAGATGACACATGTCCTAAACGTACAAGATGCCTTTGACTTGGTGTGTTTGTGTTTGAAGCTTGCAGTGCCATGCTGCATTATGCTTTGAAGCGTAATGCGTCATAAACCACTTTTGCTGGAGCTTTGGCAACAAAATATTCTTTGGTTATGCTGCAATATGCTAGAGAGCATATTGTGACGTATGAACTATTGATGCCTAAATTGTGCTATCTCTATCATTGGTTGTATTATGTTGTGCCATGCTAGATTATGCTGCATAGTGTAATTCAGCGTAAAAATAGCAAACCTTCAAAAAATTGAAGTGTTGTCACCATGCTTCCATTGTTTCTATTCAGGCCTTCTTGGGTTTATTATGCTACACTCCATAATGTAGCGTAATAGGCCCCTTAGCCAAAAAAGAAAACTTGTTGAAATGTGTGACACGCTATAGATATTTGCTTAAGCCATGAGATTTTGCTAGATCATCGAGGTCTCGAATCCTGCCATCTACATTGTTGTGATGGACTATCTTTTGGCATTATGATTTGTTATGCTACATTAAGCTATGTTGCGTAATGTAGTGTAATATGCGAAAAGTTAAGATTTTCAAAACATAGAAAACTTGGAAAGTTGAAGGCTTTCCTTCATGCACTCCTTGTCTTGTTTTGTCCTCTGGAGTTTATTATGCTGTGCTGCGTAGAGTGGCACAACAGACCCTTATTCAGAAAGGGAACTTTCTGAGCCGTGAATTTTCACAAATCCTTGCCTAAGTCGCAAGATTTTTTTGAATCGTTGAGGCCTCAAAATTTTCACGGTGCTTCAATGACCCTTATTTGTTGAAATTTAGAGGGCTTGCCCGAAAGATGTCGACAAAGAATATGAAACACCATAGAGGTAAAGGCACCAACAATGTCAGTCAGCAATTGTTCAAATGTCACTCTGTCAAACTTGGAAGTGCGAAGGTGGGGGGAGGAGCATAGGAGGGAACTTAAAGAAGTGAGAGGAGGAAGGTTCGGGGAAGACTCAAGCATGCGAACATAAAACTCTTGTGAAGAATTCATTAGGAATCCTTTCAAGAATGTATTTGTGAGAAGTTACACTACCATACTGCATATGATGGGCTTGCAGGAATGAGTTGTGTTATGCCCATATTTCTTGGATGAGTTGTTTTATATCCATTTTTCTAAGCTTTGCCCATTTTTTTGAGTGCAAATTACATTCCACGAGGTGAGTTGAATTACGCCAGTTCATGGACATGATGATGCAAAAGAATTGATTAAATGTTCACACTCTATACAAACAAAGAAGAGGGTAAAGGTGGTCATAAGGATAACAGAAGGAGAAAGTGAAGTAAGGTATCTAATGGAGGGAAAGGTAGGGTTTGCACTACCAAGTAGCCAGGCTAGTCTGAGCATCCACTTCAGAACGCCGTGACACTTCACCTTCTAATGAATGTATTCTCGATCAATGCTATCGTAAGAAGTAACCTGCAAAACATAACAGAGAACAAAGAGGAAAAGAAATCATCCTAATTGCTAGGGAGGCTATTGAAACAAGCACCAACTAAAGAAAAAAGGATAGTGTAGGCCATGGAAAAGGGACTATAGCAATGATCAATGGTTCCAATGTTGATGTCGTGGTTCATGAAATTATCGTTGATAGCTAGATTCATCTTGCTGAAACAACCGGGCAAAGAACCAGTTAGATGAATCTGCTAAGATGGAGTCTGGTGGTGGTGATGGATGGAGGCCACCAAGACTATGGATAAGCATAGTTTCTTCAAGGCCCCAAGCAACGAAGTTGATCCCAGGAGCTGCAACTACAAATTGGCTATCGTAGCAACATCTCCGAGGGTTCAGTAGTATGCCTTTCGGCATGTTCAAGGAATCAGTAGAATGCCGGTGGGGTAGCCACATTGCATCTATTCCAACACCTTACCCATTCCGTCTGGTAGGTATTCAGTGCAAGAGTGATCACGCTCTCTTGCTTCATGGATTATCTGTTGCAAGATTCTAGTTTTGAGTACTAGTTGACAGTTGTTGCTAGTTTTAAGTCTCAGAAGACCGTGGTCCCAGTTTAACGCTTGGGCAGACTGAAACCTACTAGTTTTATGTCGTAGCAAATGGTGGATGAGCTAGTTTATGGTTCTAGTAGACTATACTGTGGGTGTTAGTTTTATTTCGTGACCCAGAGACAAGTATGTGCTAGTTTAGCATCTCAGTAGACATATGCCTACCTTGCAAGTTTCACATCATGGTGGATGGTCAAAAACTTTCTCAATTTAGTGTCTTGGCAGACGCGTGCAAGAAATGCTAGTTTTATGTCATAGCAGACATGTATAAATTTGCCATTTTTACATCATAGCAGACATTTCTTACCTTACATTTCAGTCGATTTGATGTTTAGATGTAGTACCTCTTCTGATACACATGATTCACTGGATTCAGGTGTTCATTTCCATTGATGTCTGCTAGCCTGAATGCTCTATTTCCGTATGCATTGATAATCAACAAAGGGCCTTCCCAACTTGCAAAGAATTTTTCTACTAGTTCATGAATGGCCTTGAGAACCAAGTCTCCTTTCTTGATCGGTCGTTGATGTA
Source organism: Gnetum montanum (assembly GCA_015680685.1). Lineage (NCBI taxonomy): Eukaryota > Viridiplantae > Streptophyta > Gnetopsida > Gnetales > Gnetaceae > Gnetum > Gnetum montanum. The sequence goes on from MNCI01006214.1 coordinate 65,300, forward strand.
AGTTGTGATGATGCTTCTGTCTCTGCTTGTCTTGATACCTTTCGATGATGTCGAGCGTATGGATGCATTTCTAATCCATTGAGTCTAAATCCAAAATCCTGGACTTATTGTGTTGAGTCTCATTTATAACCATGGAGAGGACCATCCGTAATGAGGGGATTTGTAGTTCCAAGGGAAACACTATTTCAGATCCATAGACTACGCTCTAGGGTATCCTATTAGTAGCTGTTCTGCATGTCGTACGATAGGCCCATAGCACATAGAGGATTTTTTCATGTCATCATTTTTTGTTACTACTGAGCATCTAATTGAGTATATTGATAACCACTTTTTTTGCTACTTCTGCTTGACCATTTTCTTGTGGGTTATAGGGTGATGAAAAGGATTACTTGATACCAAGGTTATCGTAAAAAGATTTGGTTTTTGTACTACTAAATTGTGGTCCATTGTTAGTCACAATAGTCATAGGAAGCCCAAATCTAGCTACTATATTCTCTAAGATAAAATGGAAAACCTATTGAGATGTAATCTTTCATAGGGGAATAGCCTCGACCCACTTTGTGAAATACTCAGTGGCGGTGATGATGAAGCTATGTCCTACGGAAGACTTAGGTGTGATGCGGCCTATGATATCTAGTCCTCATCATTGGAATGGCCAAGTGATCTACATGGTATGTAATTTCTTTGGTGACACATGTATTAGATTTGCGTAATATTGCCATGTATCACATGTCTTATGTTTGGTCAGCCAATCTTGTTCCATGTTCAACCAATAATACCCTAAGCATTTGTTTTTAGTGGCCATAGCTCATGGGGCTATATCTCCCCCACATAATCCTTCATGGACTTCGCTAATTATTCCTTGCGCTTGGTCATTGTTTATGTAGGTTAACAATACTCCATCAAAAGAGTGTCGACAGAGAGTACTATCTCCAATGATGACATATTTCCTAGCACACTTGCAGATTGCATATTTTTGCACGGGTGTTAGCTCGTGAGGTGGTTCGCCATGCAGAAGGTAGGCTTTAATGTTATTGTACCATTCTGACATTTCACTTGTGCTTAGAGAAGAAATTTGTGCTACTTGAATGATAGGATCTATACATTCTATCATTACATCAGGCCAAATGGCAAACAAATATGGTGGCACGTTTAAGGCTAGTGTGTCTAGTGCATCGTCTACAGCGCTTTTGTTATGCGGCACGTGTTGGGCATCAGTTGTCATGAATTGTTTCAGGAGATCTTTAGCCATATCGGAATAGGGCTTCAGATGCATAGTTTTGCAAGCGTAGAATCCTATGATTTGATTGATAACGAGCATCAAATTGCCTCAGATTACCAGGTGTTGAACGTTGAGTTCTCTTACTATCAATAATTCCTTGAGGAGCCCCTTGTACTCTACCACATTGTCCGTACAAGGGAAGGCTAGGCAATAAGCCCATGGATGCACATCCTGAGGCAAGAGCATAATAACGGTGGTAGCACTACCGCGTCTAGTAGTCAAAGCTCTGTTGAAGTATAATGTTGGTTCGAGGACTATTGATACAGGGCTTAAACTACATATCTGTTCATCAGGAAACTCAAGCTCTATCGCAGCTTGATCGTTAACTGGAGATGTTGTAAGATGGTTGGCTATTGCTTGGCCTTTTATGGAAGATTGGCTAACATAGTACAAGTTGAACTCTGCTGTGATGGATTTCAAACGGGCTATCCTACTACTTTCATACAAATTTTTTGTGATGGCTCACAGAATGTGATTTTTACAGATTACGTTAACCTAGCTATGGAAGAGATAGTTCCTACATTTCTTAAGTGCAAAAACCAATGCTAAACAGTTACGCTCTACATCATTGTACTATGTTTCTTACGCAAATAGAGTGTGACTTAGGTAATAGATAGGAACTTTTGATCCATCTTCCCTTCTTTCGCATAACGACACAGCTATAGACACCTCTAAGATTGCCAGGTATATGTAGAAAGGTTGATCCCTTTATGGAAAAAAAACTATTGGCAAATGTAATAGCTCTTTCTTCAGACTGTTGAACGCATGCTGGTAGTTCTTGGTCCATTTGGAGTTAATCCCTTTCTTGAGCAAATGTCGCATAGGGTGTAACTTGTCTGTTAATATCGAGATGAACCACCTGATAAATTGCAACCTACCCTGTAGCCCACATAGTTCTTTGAGGTTTTTAGGTGGTGCCAGGTTGATGATGTCTTTGACCTTATTGGGGTCGACTCAGATGCCAGCCTCTAATACTACAAACGCCAACATGCACCCTATTTTGACTCCAAATACGCACTTTTTTGGGTTGAGTTGTAGGTCATGCTTGAGACATCGTTTAAGGACTAATTCTAGGTCTCCTGAGTGATCCTTAGACTTCCTATATTTGACAGCTATGTTGTCTACATAGTCATTCAATCTCTCTAAGAGGTAATCACTAAAGATGTATGTCATAGTGTGTTGATAGGTTGCTCCAGCATTTTTTAAACCGAAGGGCATCATGGTATAATAGAAAGTTCCCCAGGGGTTCATGAAATTTGTGGTCAGTTGGTGTTATAGGTTGATATGGATTTGATTATAGCCTGAAAATCCATCCATGAAGGATAGTAACATGTGCCCAACTATTGTATCGATAGGTTGGTCAATACTTGGTAATGGGAAGTTGTCTTTAATCGTGACCTTGTTCAAATCATGGAACTCTATACAAATGTGTATTCCTCCCATTTTCTTAGAGACAACTACGATGTTCAAAACCCAATCTGAATAATTGACCGCGCAAATGAAACCAGCCTGATATAGCTTAGTGATTTCCTCACACACTACTAACATGATTTCGGGCTTAATCTTCTATGCTTTCTGCTTAACAACTTTGATATGTGGGTCTAAAACTATGTTGTGCTATATTAGCCTTGGATCTAAACCTGGCATATCCTCATACGACCATGCGAACACTGTAATGTTATCCTGGAGCACTTGAGATATATCGTTCTACGTTTGTTGATCACACAGAGAATGAATTTTCAGGGTTTTTCTTCCTCCTTTGTGTGTAACCACAGGAACCTCAATGAGGGAATCCTTGGGCACATTGCCAGCCTTCACATCTAAGGTTCAAGCCAAGTATTCTATCTAGTCTAGGGATACTTTCGATGTTGCTATGGTTGTATCACAAAGGGAAGCATCAGTTCCTATTAGTGTGTGATTGAACTATCTAACAATTTCCCTGTATGGGTTTGTTAAGGCTATTGGTGCAAGTAAAGCTGCATCCATTTCCAAATTGACCTGCAAAACCACCAAAAACAGAGGTTGTTACATTATTTTTTATCGACCCATTGAAACGATAAAAGGTTTTCTTGCTTTAGTGATATATGTTAAATAGCTACCATTTTAAGGTCTTAATAGACCATTACCATATGTGTGATTTGTGAGAAAGTGGTAAGCTCAATCTTCTAGATGTCATCGTAAGGTTTTTGTGAACTATGATAGAGGGTGTAACGTGGTGCATCTAGCGTGTCAAGAAAGCTAATTTAGAATTTTGTGCAGACCATAGTTAATGCGACCAAATTACGAGACAATGATCTACACGTTAGTTTAGGGTCTTTTTGGACCGTAATCTATATGATATCTATGAGATTAATGTTTTGATTTTCACGCTTCATGTCATACTGACATACCTACATTTCTAGAAAATTCCGCATTGGTCGAGCACACAAAAGTTAGTTTCCACCAATTCATTTATAAGTCAGTGATTTATCTTCAAACCAAACTAGCAACATTGCGAATTTGAATTATACTATAGCAGAAGGAAAGTAGAGGTAAGGCATAAGCAGAAAATTTTGTGAAGATTACTCAGTCGTAATCATGGCACCAAAGATCAGAGGCAAACATGTCAAATTGGCAAAGATTGATGAAGTGCAGGAGAGTTTGCAGTGGGTTTCAAAGGCTGGGTTTGAAACACTAGAGGCTACTCCACTCGCTCGGTAAGTGGTTTTTTAGCCTTCTGCATGATTGTTATTTCCGTTGTTATAACGTTGCAATTGTACCTATTTCAAAGATGAGTATTAGTGCAGGCATTGATACCTGGTCATGTGAGCTATGCTATCGTAGTTTGTACTATTACCACTATTGCTATTGTCAAGGATAGACCTTGTGTAGTCGAAAGGGTTTGGACGATGTTGGGCAATGTTGTGCATAAATAATGCATAACTGGAAAAGTCTAGGTACTATACCCTTATGTAGTATGAATAGAATTCCTTCATCTCACACATAAATATTACATGTTATGCTAGGATAATACACAATATTACTTTTATCGCCATTGTCAAAGACAGACCTTGCATGATGGCAAGGGTTTGGGCAGTTTTTGTAATATATTTCTAGCGTAACGTGCAATATCCTGGGAGTTAAGGTAACGGAAACCCTAGTGTTGGGTAATGAAGAAAAATTTTCTATATTGTTCTTACATTGTTAGTATGTCTATATTTCTATTCCTAATAGAAGTTTTCTTCGTTGTAAAGGATTACGCTAAAGCCCATCCTGATCATCTTGGACATCGTGGGCGTTCTGTGTTGTTTACATGTCCCCGTGACTAATGTTCTTCATCTTGATGCTCATGTAAAGGGGAAGGCAGTCTGGTTCTGAAGAGGTGAGTGGGAGTTCCTGCAATTTTTGTTACACAATTACAGTGTAATTGTTTGGTCACATCTGTCGGCCGATATAGCCAATGCCATTCTAGAGATGTTACTAGTTGGATCAACATAGAGCATCTTGATGTTTCTGGTCGATGGCTCAATCGAAACCGTATGGATGCAAGACTTTGAATAGAGTGACAGGGGTTTGAGGCATTTGCCTTGGATCTGGGACATGCCTAGGTTTAATTGTTATCATGCCTACAATACTCTGTTCATGGCTTGTCATTTACGACCTATTTCTAGAATCCACCTGGGATTGTGTATTATATAGGCGGGTAAGTGTTTCTAGATTGTCATAATTATGCTAACTATTTGTTTGAATTTGTGACCCATGTAAACAATTGTCTACATTCTGTGATGTAGGTTTTTTATCAATAACGATGGTCTCCAAGGCGATACAGATACATTGTCTATGACCGAAATGGCCATAAAGGAGTTCACCTCTATTAGCAATGTATGTTTTGCTGTTATGGGATAACTAGAATTGGAAATCCCACATTACCCCAACCACTATTTCAAATTTTTTACCAAGTGCAAAAGGCTTGGATGGTTGGACAAGGAGTGGACTTTGGATCGTCCTCTCACTGCTGTAGACATACAAGAGAAAATCCCACCATTTCCTTCACCTTTCAGATGTAGTAATTTACGCCATGATGGTTTATTGTAGAATCTTACAGGGTCGAAACAATGTATGAAATCATTTTATTTTTCTATATTTTCTAAACCCTTGTCATATGTATACAATTAGGGAATCATAGGAGATCATTGTTATGGCCTCTAGGCTTGAAGCGAACAGTCTTCTGTTTCATTATGGAAACATAAAAGAGGTACAATGTTGGCTCAGACATAGTGTGGCCCTAGCTATCCTAACCAATAACCTCTGGGAAGCTAGACTAATGGAATTATTTTTGGCTGTAACCCCTGACGTTACCATAGGTGAAATGTTGACCCTAGTTAAATCTTTCAGTAGAGATGCTGAGCTTCTTTGCATACACATGTGTAATGTACATGTAAGTTTTGACATTGACACTCAACTATTCACTAACTTTTTTGGTGTTCCCTCTAATGACCTTATAGTAGAGGAGAAGTCAAAAAGGAGTTCTAAGCACCAGAAGGGGATAGAGCAGTGGTTGGGGGTTATCAAGAAAGTGAAAGGAATCCTTGTTGATAAAATCGAGCTAGAGGTGGCCCATACCATTTACCCCCTCTTCTGAGCCCGCACCTTCCCCAAGTTTCTTTTCAAGGAGAGAATTCTTACCATAAAATAGGCTTGAATCATGCAGGAGGTTATGGAGGAGGGGACATGGTATAATTGGGCTAGCTACTTTGCTGAAGGCCTGCAAGCTGAAATGGTTAAGCTTCGCAAGAAACTTGAGTCCCGTTTCAATGTGCATTTTACCTTCTTTATAGCTTACTTTCAGCATTTTTCCAAATTCTTGGTGGTTCAAAGGGATGGAATCTTGGTGCAACAGGATTGTCACTAGATTTCTAAGCCTTGGATTTTCCAGGTTTTTGGCACTACTCGATAGCAAGATCCTCCCGAAGGCATTGGGGATTCACTTTCACTTACCACTAAGAGTTTGGTAGTGGTTCGTACACAGGGCCAGGACAGCATGGGTGGAGCACTCCCTTCATTCATGGGTACTGTGTCAAAGGGGAAGAACCTTGTAGTAGAAATAGTAGATTCATCAGTTCAATGGAAAAGCCCTCATCCAACTATGGAGTCCGCTGGTCTGACTGACGTAGAGAGGAAAAGGTTGCAAATTAAGTTTCACAGGAACAATCCCCTAGCTAGTAAGTAAAGAGATGTGTAATTAGTTTATATATTTGTTATGCTACATACAGACATGGCGTTGCATAGCTTTTGTAAGTGTTTTGTTTAATTGTTTTCTTTGGCAGGCAAAGGGAAGAATGTAGTGGAGCTGACCCCTGAAACATGGGTGATAATTATATGAGGTGAAGAAGGGGCCCCAATCTTGGAAAAGGAGGTTCTTGTTAGTAATACAAGCAGCACATAGATTCCTATGCACAAAGAAGAGGTGGAAGTTGAGGATGTTGACATCCTTCTGGATGAACTAGGAAAAAAGGAGTAGCTTTTTGCAGGTGAATTTTCCTTTTTCTTAGAGGGTAGTCTCATGTTACTACCATCAAGGGTTTCTTTGAAGTAAGTTTTTTGCGTTACTGTAATGTTGCAATCATCTTTATGTCTATCACACTGCATCTAATCCATTTTTCTTTATGTAATAGGTACTTCTAATGCTAGCATTGTGCCCTTATTAGTGGCACCCACTCAGCATTGGGGCGAAACCCTCAATAAGTTTTCCTTTATGGAAGGCATTGTGGAGGATATGATCGGCTGCTTAGAGTAGATCAATCCTGAGATTGGTACTCAAGTGTTATAATGTAGGGAGTTTTGGCATTATGATATTGTATCATTTTGTTACATCTCACTATTATCTTTATGTTATAGGAGTCACCTCAGATGGGATCCCAAAGAGCCCTTCGACTTGGACACCGTACCCAAACCCTCACCAGAGCTGACCGAAGTGCCTTGTAGCCTTTACGACGAAATGCATAAATGTGCATTACGCTCAACCCGCTCTTTATGGTAGTACCAGAACATCAATGAAGCTCTTTGGAAGAGGTTGCATAAGAAAGAAAAGGAGAAGACATTCCTAATTGGTAGGGTTAAGGACTTAGAGTCCAGCAATGAATTTATGCTAGCTCAAGAGGCCCATGATGAGAACTGGTGGACAACTATAATTGATTACGCCCGCTATTGGAAGGTTGTTAGAAATAATGTCCAAGATAGTCGTGAACTCATTGAGCAATTGATGCAAATGAATCTCCTAGCCCAGAAGAACCAAGACTGGAAGGATTACGGTGTGACAGTCTAAGAATGGGGGTAGACATAGAAAGATCATAAGCATGTGTATAAGCGAGAATGTGCTTCCTACCACCAACATTATAGGGATTCTACAGTTGAAGCATGGTCCCTTCGACTATTTCTTGATGTCATCAGTGCTTCTAGTGTGTACGAAAAGTTTCAGGAGCAAGTGATAGTAAGTGCCTCTCCAGAAATGGAAATAACCCTACGTGGCAGGGAAACCATTGTCCCTTCCTTTTTTCCTGAACTGCCCCAATGGACTCCTATGGAAAAGGGGAAGGTTAAGGCTGGAACTGATCTAGGAGATGACATTTGATCTGAACTTACCGAGGATGAGATCATGCAACGTCTGTTGGTTGGCTTGGAATAGGTTCCTTTCGCAGCTCACACAAGACCATCATAGGTAAGTTGTAGGATTATTGCATTCTTATTATCCATAATCTCGATGGCAATGCTAATGTGTGCATCATGTCAAAGCGTAGGAGCAGAATGAGGAGGATCCTCATGAAAATGAGCGTAATGAAGATAATGATCCTCGTGAAGAGGGTCTTCACATGAAGGAGTGTAATAAAGGTGATGGTCTTCACAAGGAGGAGTGTAATGAAGATGATGGTCCTCATGGCAAAACATCCCTTGAGGAAGAGCCTTGCAGAGAGGACCGCCCTCACGAAGAGATCCCACAAGGAGAAGGTCATTACGAGGATGATTTTCTTGAAGCAGAGGTGGAGTTGGAAGATATGAGTGCAAGTGTTAGTAAGGGAAATGTGTAACATGGCCATATTATTCAACATTTTGTTATACTCGAATGAAGTAAAAGACAAAAAAAAAATTTGGCCTATGTAGGCTGGAGTAAAGATTTTATCTTTCATGAAGTGGAACATGTAGCAAGTCGTAAATAGTTTAAGGCCATTTTGGGTCATCATCAATCTTAAGTGTAAAAGGATAAATTACATTCGCTAGTTTTAGGTCATGGTGGGCCATGACTAGATTAAGGCCATTTCGGGCCATCGTAAATCTTAAGCATAAAAAGATAAATTACATTTACCATTTTTAGGCCATGGTGGACTATCACTAGTTTAAGGCTATTTTGGGCCATCATAAATCTTAAGCGTAAAAGGATAAATTACATTTGCTAGTTTTAGGCCATGGTGGGCCATCACTAGTTTAAGGCCATTTCGGGCCATCGTAAATCTTAATATTAAAAGGATACCTCAACAGAAGGAAAGGTGTAAACTGCATAATAGTAAACAATGTGGATTAATACAGCATGTTACCCTAATGTGTTTATTTGCTAGCTTTGTAATTGTTTCTTGATTGTTTTTAGGTTTGGCAATGCGTATAGGTGAGAAGGCTTATTATAGCATTCATCTACGCTAGCATTTTCTCCCTAGAAGGGTAGTTTAGCCCAAGTCAAGCTTTCATCGGCCACTGTGTTGACCTATTCAACTATTGGGATAGGGGTTTGGTCTTCAGGGACCTTGACCTCCGACCCTTGTTTCATTTCTACATTGTTAACTGCTTGAGTGGTCATCTTATCACCATGGATGATCACTTTCCCTCCTGCATAGGGCAAGTGGATTTATTGATGAATGGGTGATGAAACTACCCTTAATTGAGCTAACCAAGACCTCCCTAAGGTTAGATTGAAGTCAAGCATTTCGTCGATGATGATGAACATTGCGTTTGTGGGGAATTGATCCCCTGCTACAAAATTGATGTGCACCGTTCCCTTAGCTTACACTCTTGCCTCATTAAATGATTTCATACATGTTGTTGTTGTGGGATTGATCTAGTCGAGCAAACCCAGTTTGTCCACTATAGGGAATGGAATGACATTAGCAGTGGCCCCATCATCCATGTGTACTCTTTGAATTCTATACTGGTTGACCCGGATGGTGATGAACATGGGTACTGTTGTCACCTCACCCTTTTCTGGGTCATCCTTAATGGACCCATCATGAAATGTCAATGGGGGAGATTGTAGTTTTTCATCAGTGTGAGGGAGCATGACCGAATGGATTGCTTCTTCATCCACTGGCAAGTTTTCATTCATCGGTATGGATGTTAGCAAGAGAACGATGGCTTCGTGATGCTTTTGGGATGTCATTAACAAGTTGCATAGACTCAGCGTTGTATTTTTCTATTTGAGATCCTGCTTGACTTGCATAAAATTATCAAGGAGATCATGCCCATGATCTAGTTGCTTGTTACCCTCATCTTCTTCCATTTTTCCTAGGAGATGAATTTCTCTAGGTGGAACAACTTCTTGTTGAGGGTTGTACTTTCTTGGATAGGGAGAAGGTGGACGTGTTTGTGTAACATCACATTTTTTAGAAGAAGATGGGGCCAAGGGCACCGAGGTAAGAGGTGTAGGTTTGGGGAGCCCTAGCGTAAATCAGTTCTTGGCTATGTTACCCATCATATGTCCCTCTCTTTTCCTGTTAAGTTGTGATTGGGGTATTGACTTAGAGATTTTCTCCTGCGTAGAAGGAGCAATGGATAGCTTTGACACCCTGATGAAGAAGGATGCTCTAGGTGTGGGCACGGACGGGGCTGCGTCTTTACCAGTAGTGGGGTGTGAAACGAGGGTAGGAGATGGGGCTCAAAGGATGAAAGGTTGTCGCTGAGCCACACCCATCGATGTTGATGGGTTTATCATTTGAGGCAGGAAAGGAGGTAGGTGAAATACAAAGGGTTGCTTCGGCTATGCCTGGTCATCGCTCTCTGTACCCACTACGTTGATTGTGTACCCTACGTTATTCACATTTAACGGGTCCAAGTACACATGCATGTGTTGGTTTTTTAGATGAACCAGGTTACTGCTATCTAAGATCAGGTCACCTTGATCGATCATACGTTGAATGTCATCTTTCAACGCCTAGCCGTAATCTGTGTCATAACCGCATAATTGATGGTAGTCACAAAACCAGTCCAGCCTAAAGTTCTTGGGGACTAGCATTTCGTTAGGTTGGGCCAAGGAGGGATTCTTGAGCAGCTCAAAATGGCACCTATGGAATTTCAGAGCTTCCTTGAACACCTTCTTATGTCAGATGTGGCCAGTTCCCAATAATTTCTTCAGAAGTTCTAAAGGCTTTACAGGTAGGGTCACATAATTTAAGTGATCCTTATGCTCAAATTTAGGCCTCTCCTGCAGAGGTGCTTCAAGAGCAAAAGGAGTTTCTTGATTGCTGTTGTTTGAGCTAGTTGTAGGCTCAGCAAGCTCTAAAGATGTTTTCTTGTTGTTTTTTTTCTTCTTGGCCCCCTCAGCAAGCGCCGCTATTGTCATTGTCGTAACTTTTCCTTAATATTTACCCTTGCTATGGGTATTTTTATAGACAACATATGCCAAAACTTTGCTAGCCTTTACTGCGTCTTGGATGCTCTTAGTCTGAGCGAAGGCTTGGTTGAGGGAGCAGGGAGTGAGGCAGTATAGCTTAGACTTGATAAAGTCATTAACTGCCCCCTTGAAGATTGCCAATAGATGGGCCTCCGCGATGGGTTTGTGGATTTCTTTCAAGGTGGTGCTCCACCACTATATAAACTTTTGAAATGACTCAAGCAGGTCTTACTTAACTCCCATGAGCTGGTCTAGCATGACTTCTAGCTTCAGGTTGTACTTGAAATGAGTCACAAACTAAGTTAATAGCTCCTCCAAAGTTGAAATGGAAGCACATGGGAGTGCTTGATACTAGTTTAGAGCTTTACCCGTTAGGGACATAGCAAAGATACAAATGATAATATGTGGCCATTGTTGCAATAACAATGATTTTGATCTAAAAGTAACTAAATGGGCATTGGGATCACCTTCCCCATTGTATTTCATAAAATGGGTGAGTGGCATCCCAGGTGGTAACGATAAAATAGGCACTACCAGACTAATAGGATCATCATGGTAAAAATCCATGACTTGTACTGTGTCGAAACCAGCAGCCTTGAGGCATTTAACTTTCTCCGTAAGGTTCTAGATAAGCTAAAAGGCTTGATCTAGACCCATGGATGGAGAGGTTGTTTGCGGAACAGCAGTAGGAGCCACACTATGTGGTGGAATAGGGATGGCCATCGTTAACTATGCCATTGGATACGCTGTTTGTATGGCCAGGGGCACACACAACAGTCCTGTAACGGGGTTTAGCACCTGCAAGACCTAGCTTTGATGAAGGGGGAGATGGGACATTTGTGTACAATGAACAACAAGAGGCATGTTTGGAACCCACCATGCTGTAGTGGCGGGCTATGTCGTGTGAGTTGTGATGAAGGTGGGTGTTGTATGTAATTGCGAAGTAGGTATCGCATGTACATGCGGTTAAATGGGCATAGGTGCACGATGAGATGGATTAGGTAATTGCACCTAGTGGGTATTGATTTGCAATGGGCCATCACCCAGAAGGATAGTCAGAGAGAGAAAATGTAGGTGGGGCGAATGTGGGACTCAGTTAGTATTAGATAGTGCCAAGGGTGTGGTAACCATGAACAACGGATTTACACGGGATGTCATGGACAGAGGGGTCATGGAGAAATCAGCATGAATGCCTCCCTGAGAGTGGGAGTCTAGATCTTCTTGCCTATCATGAATAATTTCATCATGGAAAAAATCCTCTCATTGTTTTGTCGATGTCTTAGCCATCAGCATTTGATCCAGGATCCACTATTGTTGATTTGTTAGGGGTACAATGGTGTTATGTGAAGGAATAAATTCCTTCCCGTTGTAGTACATGAACTCATATTCTCGTTTCTCTTTGAGTTCTTGTGGATACATGGGAAGGTTTCCTTCAAGTTTAGCATAGAGGAAATTATAGTGTTCCCTACGTTGAGCATGTCCCTCAGGCTCATATTCCTGAAGCCTGAAGGAGCGGCGTGGTCTCACAGGACTAGTTGGTGGGTCGACCACAGGAGGTGTAACTTGCATGATCCAAGGATTATCAAGGTTGGAAGTGTCAATAGTGGTGGGTTATGTAGCCATTCTCTACATGGTTTAAGAGTAATGATGATAAGGATAAAAATTGCAAGGGAAAAGGAAAAATAATGGAATAATCAGGGCTTTCTATCTTGTAGGATTCCAAAGGAATCGTCGAAGTGACTGATCTGCACCACACAATCTCGTAAACGACCACGAAGGTATTACATTTATGTCAACCGACAATGGGTATATACAGCTTACAAGACTACCCGTAAAGTATGAATTGGATATGAAGGCCCTCCTTCTAGCGCCAGAAAACTGTAACGACAAAAAAAGTTGGTTACTGGAAATAACAAGCAGAAGTCCATGTACACAGTTCCAACACTAGATCTGTGCAAGGGCTATGCTGGAGAAGATGAATCTAAGGTGCCCTGAATGGTCTTGTTGATCATATAGGTACTTACTTAATTAGTAAAATTTTTGTAATAATTTTATTGCAAAATCCATATAGATAGGACATAGGAAACTAGATTTAGAAAGCATGAAATCCCAAGATCTGGGATTTAACTTATGAAAAAAATATGTTGGATACAATGATTATAGGTGGACTTCGATTTAGATGAGGTGTGTGCCAACAATGAGAAAACTATTTAAAGATAACAGAAGCAAAGTTTGATCTACCTTATTCTAGCCAATCTGGGCACAAGGTAGTTAGACCCAAAGCAAAATATTTATTAATCAGCTATTTCTGATCAAGGATTCTTGCCAATCACCTCTGATGTTCTTACGATCACTGATCCCCTTTTTTCTCTCTTTTCAATCTTCTCCAAGAGTTTTCAACGATTGCCGATGAAAGAGAATTACTCACAGAGAAAATTTTTCCTTCTTCAGAGAAATTTTTTGCCAACCCTTTGATCTTTGTCAATTGGAATATTTATAATGTTAGGGTTAGGAGAAAAATGCGGTTTAGATGACACATGTCTTGAACCTACAAGATTCCATTGACTTGGTGTGCTTGTGTTTGAAACTTGCAGTGCCACGCTGCATTATGCTCTGAAGCATAATGCATCGTAAACCACTTTTTCTAGAGCGTTGGAAACAAACTTTTCTTTGGTTACATTGAAATATGCTAGAGATCGTATTCTGATGTATGACATGCTAATGCCTAAATTGTTCTATTTATGTCATTTCTTGTATTACGCTACACCATTCTAGATTACACTGCATAGCATAATTCAGCGTAAAAATAGCAAACTTGCAAAAAATTGAAGTGTTGTCACCATGCTTCCTTTGTCTCTATTCAGTCCTTCTAGAGTTTATTATGCTACACTACGTAATGTAGCGTAATAGGCCCCTTAGCCGAAAAATAAAACTTTTTGAAATGTGTGGCACACTAAAAATCTTTGATTAAGCCTTGAGATTTTGCTGGATCATCGAGGTCTCAAATCCTGCCATCTCCATTGTTATGATGGACTATCTTCTAGCATTACACTACGTTATGCTACGTTACACTATGTTAAATAATGTGGCGTAATATGCCAGAAGTTTATATTTTCAAAACATAGAAAACTTGCAAAGTTGAAGGCTTGTCGTCATGCACCCCTTGTCTTGTTCTATCCTCTAGAGTTTATTACACTGTGCTGCATAGCGTGGCATAACAAACCCTTAGCCGGAAAGGGAAGTTGCTGAGCCAGGACTTGTCGCAAATCCTTGCCTAAGTGGCAAGATTTTGTTGAACTGTTGAGGCCTTAAAATTTTCACGGTGCTTCACAACCTACATATGCATTGCCTACTCCGATCATTGTTCCTATAGCACAACCCATACATCAAGTGCATTCTACAACTTGCAGCTAGGCCATTGTCCACATAGCTAGTCCAATAGTGAATTTCATAGCCAACATAGCTAGTTGAACATCTCAAAACTTAGACTAGGCATTCTAGATAATCCAAAGCATAATAGAAGAGGTGAAGGAACTCAAAGCTACCTCCTCTAAAACTATCAAAGTGATGAACTTCTACTAGGATGACCCTATAAGTCTTGTGGTCCGTCTAATTATTCCAACTAGGGTCCCATTGCATCAATTAACAAAGTATAATAGTGAGGGGATTTCCAATGAACATCTAGTCATATTTAGGTTAGAGTAATTGTTGTTGTAAGCATGGTCACACGTCATCATATGTGTGTTTTCCATGTTACTCACTAGCAAAGCATTAGATTGGCATCGTGCACTACCTAGAAGCTCCATTACCTCTTTGGAGGAACTCTTGGATCAATTTGTAACATGCTTCAAATACAACTTGAAACAAGAGATCATCTTCAAGTAGTTAATGCAAGTCAAGTAGGGCCACCTAGAGCCCATGTAGAAATTCATTCAATGTTGGAGTGCCTCACAAATGAAGTATGAGAGCCAATAGCAGGAGCACATATCTTGGCCATTTTTAAGGGTGTAGTTAATGACTTTATAAATTTGCAGCTATACTACCTGGGCCTATAGTCCCTAAGCTAAGCCTTTGCCCAAACCAAGAGAAGATAAGATGTAGGAAGAGCTAGCAAGGACTTGGCCTATGTGGCCTAAAAAAACCAACATGCAAAAATGGATAAGGATAAGAGAAAGTAGAATGCAACAATGGAAACTATAGCCAAAGAGGCCAAAGAAACCAACCCAAGGCCAACAGCTAGGTAGCCTAGTGCCTCGACTAACAACAAAGCTACCAACCCTAGTACAAGGGCAACCAACTAAACTACATACTTAGTGTCCACAATGCAAGTTGTTGCAAGGCCTAACTTTGAGTGCAAGGATTCCTTTAATTACACCCCATTATAGTTAAAACCTTTAGAGCTACTAGATCAACTATTAAAAGATAGATGCATCTAGTACAAGCAAATGTTTGAGGATGCTCACAAGAAACACAATAGATATTGCAAGTTTCAAAGGAATCCTGCATCAATGGCACCAAACAAGCCCTTAGCTCCAAGGGATTTTAGGTTGGACCGATTTTTCCACTACCAGCAGTTGCTTGGACATAACATTGACTTTTGCATTGTCTTGTAGGATGATTTGCAAAGGATTATTGATAGAGGTGAGCTGGTACTAATACTAAAAACCTGATTAGGCCTCAAAACTAATCTATGAAGGTGTATAATGACCCTCTAAATGTAGATGATGCTAGCCATGGCATAAATGCTATTAGTATTGATGATAACCAAGAATCAGTGTAGCAACCATTTGTGGTCTAGGTGTCCTCTAGTAGGTACCCTCAGCTTGCACATGTTTCAAGCCCCTACCACCTCAAGCATCCACAACATCCTTTGTAGTTAGGATCCTCCTACAAGTTGCATCAACAACAATGATTCAGCCACCCTTTATCATCTAAGTGTCATAGCATGCTAGCATTTCACTTATCTAAAACCCAATAGTGGCCAATGCATCAATTCCTTCCTTTCCAAGGGGCAACTTCCATGGAAACACTAGCAGGCCCTTGTGGTGGCAACATAGAAGACCAAATGAGCATCTTGTAGACAAGATGGGTAGGCAACATTAAGAGAAACGAGCACTAGATTCACCAAAATTAATTCCTATATCTATGGTTCCCATGACCAAAAAAACTAAAGAGGTTACAATGAGAAAACCACCAGGGAGCATGGAGGCTTCTAATCAAACTAGACAAACAAATCCTAAGTCATCTACATGAGAGATCCATCTCTTAGGCCACATGGAAGAAGTTAAGGCTAGCAAAAATAGGGCTAATCGAAAAGACTTCATGGACACATTAGCCTAAGTCAATCAAGTGCTCAAATAGAAGAACACAACATTAAGCGTATATGACCTAATCATGACCTCATCTACCCATCGCAAAGCACTAGTGAAAATGTTATCCTTCATTCCTACTATGAAGGACATCCCTATAGATGACACCAACATCCATGCAGTGATGGTATCCCCTGCACCACAAGAATTGTGTTCCATGTCCCTAGCATTCAATGATGAAGCAATTAATGTTAACCCTAAGAGGGGTAAGGTCATAATAACTCCTATGTTCATTACCATACATGTTGGGAAATGCAAGATTCATAGGGTGGACATTGATGATAGAGTAGCTAGAAATGTAATACCATATCCTGTTGTGAATAAGCTAGGCCTCATAAACCAAATCAAGCCAAAAAAAATCATGTACTTGAAATCCTTAAATGGACCATGTGTCATTGTTAGTGGCACTATAACTATAGATTTTGTAGTAAGGGAGAAATTCCTCACCACTGCCAAATTCATTATCATCGAAGAGATGTCTAGCTTTAACCTAATATTAAATAGACCTTGGCTAGCTTAGTTATGAGCCATATCCTCTTTGATTCATCAAAATATCCACCTTCCATATGAAGGAAATGAGGTTATCATCCATGGTGATAATGCCACCTCTTTGGCTATCAACAACATAGATATGGAGAAAGGGTAGGAAGTTGAGTTTCTTGATGACACACCTATGGAAAACAATGAGATGCATGAGGCAAGAACAACCTAAAGAGTAGAAGAAGCTAGTGACCTTCTAGAGGATTCCCTTTGCACAAAATTACCCTTTTACGTAGCAAGCGAAGGTCAATAAGGCTATTCGATTGTACAATCCAAACCCTATGCACCCCCTAATCCACATCAAGTTAAGAAGAAACTGCATGACTAAGGTATCCCCTTAGTCCAAAATGTGCTAGGTGCCTACCTGCTATCCACTTCTACACATCTTGTATTTTACCTTTTTGGTTATGTCACATTTCTTTGACTTATATCAACATTATCTTCTACTTATTATGCATTGGTTTGCTTTGTTTATGCATTTTCCTACTTTGTTTATGTATTCTCTTGGTTAGTTTACACTGTCGTAGTCATTAGGTTAATGCATAAAAGTATCAAAGTGCATAAAAATCATAAATGCAAAAACTATTAGAAAGAGAGATACCAACATAGGGCTTGGAATGGCCTTAAACTATCACCTTCAATCCCCTCACAGTGGCCTAGAATGGGCTTAAACTAGTAATATGTGGCCTAGAATGGCCTTAAAATATCACCTTCAATAACCTTGAAATGGCATGGAATGGCCTTAAACTAGAGATATGTAGCCTAGAATGGCCTTAAACTATTTCCTTCAATTCCCTCACAATGGCTTGGAATGACCTTAAACTAGTAATATGTAGCCTAGAATGGCCATAAACTATTGCCTGCAATCCCCTCGTAGTGGCTTGAAATGGGTTTATACTAGCAATATGTGGCCTAAAATGGCCTTAAACTATTTCTTTCGCTCAAAATGACCGAAAAATATCATCATGGCCCGAAACGGCCTTAAATTATCATTGTGACTTGAAATGGTCTAAACCTATGATAGCTACAAAAATGGCCTAAAACTATCATTTTCCATCACCATTAGCCGAGAACAACCTTAAACTATTTTTATGACCTAGAATGACCTACTATCACTTTAATTCTACCACTATGGCTCTAAATAGCTTTAAACTAGAAGCATGATGGCTAGAATGGCCTTAAACTATCCCCTTTAATTCTATTTTTGTAGCTTGGAGTGGCCTTAAACTATCACCATGGCCTAGAATGACCTTAAAATATTGTTGTGGTCCAAAATGGCATTAAAATATCACAACAACTTAGAATGGCCTTAAACTACCACCTCATCCAGCTATGACCTTAAACTCACAACACACGACCTAATGTGACCTTAAACTAGTAATTCATATCCTAGAATGGCCTTAAACTATCATTGTAGCTTGAAATGGCCAAAAACCTAGCATTGGCCCTCTTTCTATGACCTTAAATTAGCATGGGGCATGTCAAAGATTTAAACTGACAACGTACTCACTATGGCTCATAATGATCCAAACTCACATACTCATAGCAAATGTAATAAAATGGTCATATAAGGATAAAATTTTACACATTAAATTTAGCAAATAATCATCCATAGCAAATGTAATATGCATAGCAATAAATAGCATGAATAGCATCACATAGCAAAAATTTAGCAAAAAAAACCTAGTAAGAGGTACATCTAGTCATCCTCAACCAGTAGCGCTAGGTGGGGGTGGAGATTCTACTTCCTCCACTGGGTCACTAGGGCCTACAACATTGCTTGGTGCTCACCACAACTATTAAAAAATATGCATGATTAGTAAGCAAGCAACCATTATATGAGCTAACTCAAAAGATAAAAAGCATAAACAAAATAACATAGTAGAAACTAACCTAGGAGGGTCCTTCATTAATGAGTTTTAGAGGCAACTTTCCAAGGTTGTCCTCCAAGTGCTAGAGGATCTCAACTTTGGAAAGTTACATCTAGTTCTCTTGCCCAAAGCTAATACTTGCAAGGGTGTTGCCTTTGTCCATGGTGGTTGATGTAGGTGGCTCCATGGAAAATATAGTAGAAGAGGCCTCTTTGGAGGGGGTGGTGATCTATCTTATAGGAGAGTCACTCACGACCATACACTACATGAACAAGTAATATGCTTGTTCTTCACTAGTTTCCTCAAGAAACATCTCAAGGTGAAAACATTCAGTAGACTCTTCCTTGTCCCATCACAGGTACATGTCGTGTTTCCACTTATACTAATGCTTGTGATTCCTTTGCATATGTTCCCACCGATAAACCTTTGTGCTATAATTCTTTCAATCTTAATTTTTTTGAACTAGCAAATCCATTTAGAGCTACTACTCTATCAGCTCCCATGTGGCCTCATTCTTACCTATGAGAGCTATCCAATATCTAGCATACTCAATCTTAGAGGTATGCTAGGTTCCATCTCCCTATGATCTAGCCACAATGAAGTTGTATCTAGATTGAAGATCCTTGATGTTATCATCCTAGCTAGTCACCCTCTACTATAATTTTTGCATGTGCTTTCAAAAATGCTAATTAGAGCATCTATATATCCATAACAACTTTGCACAAGACAATGTTCACTTGTTCAATATCTCATACATGTGATGAGGCACCTGATCAACTTTGGGAGAAAGGTCAAGCAAAGTGTTCACCATGGCCATCTTTCTTGGGCCTCATTAGAGCTTAGGACCTATAGGCATTACACACATATGATAATCTAAGTAATTATTAATGACTAGAATAGCACAAGTGAAAATAACATTGTGCACATACCAAGCTCAGGATTTTCTTGTGGTCCACCATGTCCTTGACAACATCTTCCATGAAGGTGAATTTATCTAGCATATCTACTTGTGGCTCCATGTTGTAGGTAGATGTGGGACTACTAGTAGGAATATCTAATTCTATAATATAATGATGCAATTATCATATGGATTAATAGCTAGAAATACCAAAGAAAAAAAGGGAAGATAGATGGTAATATAGGTTGATTACCTAGTAAGCCCTCAGGTATGAGTGTAGGGGGCTCACCTAGGTATGAGTGTAGGGGGCTAACCTAGCTACATACAATTAAACAAAGTGTTAAAATCACTCGCATTGGGGTTGATAAACCCTTGTTCTTCCAATTGCTAGAGGACCTCTACCACCTTGTGAAGCTCATCTCCATCAGCCACCTCCTTCTTAGCTTAAGGAGCAACTTTCTCCACTATCGCCTTGGCCATTGCTCTTACAACCTTCTCTTATTTTTTTCCAATTAACACACATACACATACAGCACATCATTAGAGAATTAATATATAACACAAACTAAAAACATAACAATAATAATATAAACATGAATGTAGCTAAGGCATATAAGAAGCTACACATATTAACCTACAACATCTACTTGCAAGCTTTGTAGCTTGATGTAGATTTGTTTGTTTCTTGGTGTCTTGATCTTATGGGTAGCTTCCTCTTGAGTATGTGGCCTCTTAATCTTGGACTTAGATAGCCCTACCATCCCTACTATGTAGTGATCAACCTTTCTCATGTCCCTGGTGTCAACTAGAGGATCCTCACTTGTACTAACATACAAATAATGCAAATGCCCCATGGGACCCTTGGTCATTACTAATAACAACTCATGAATTTCCTCTAGGGGGTCTTTTGTGTGTGTGGTTAAGAAAATATGCTTGATCCATGGCCTAGATAGCTACTAATAGTCTTGCATCACCCATTTTCCATCATCTTGCATGATCAAAAGCTCCATCAACTTTTGCAGGTATCCCACAAAGAAGGAAAAATGGACATGAGACCTTACTTGAAGGCTAAATCAAAGCCTAGAAATCTCTACATTTATGCTAGCAGCTATGTACATAGACTAGTTGAGCCTTGTACCCTCTAGTAGCACCTCCTTTATCACCCATACCTACTCCACCCCTAGGATCTTTTCTTGGGAGAGCAGCTTTGGAAAGGCACAAGTGAAGAATAGAGGGTAGAGCTCCTACACCTAAGCCACCTTCAGATCTTTGATCAATATGCCTTTGTGCAATCAAGTGGTCTCGAACTAGTCCTCAATCTCCTTTTTTTGGTCCACCTTCTTGGAGAACTTATTAACAATTGTTAAGACAATAGTAGGAATGCCAAAAAGATTACCAAAGAAGGCCTCACTAAGGTCCAACACTATCATCATGCTTCATGCTTAAGTGAGCAACTTTTCGATGTCCCTACTAAAGGATTTAATGATGGTAACCATTTCCAACATCAGGATGCTTAGGCTAAGGGCCAATAATAGGATTGTTAACCTAGCATGTGTAACAATGGAAAACGTCGATTGCTGGAAAATACCAAACGAAGATCTGTGTACAAAGTCTTAACCACGGATCCGTGTGAGGGCCGTGTTGGAGAAAACGAATCTGAGGTGCCTTGAACGGTCTTGTTGATCAAACAAGGACTTATTTAACTAGTAAATTAACGAATATCATGATAATATCCGTATTATATAGATATTCCACGAAACAATTTGATTTGATGAATTATAGAATGATGTAGAAAACAATGTAAATAACTTGAAATAATGACAACGTCAACGCGACAAGAAAGATCAGATTTGGAAAGATGCACAATTCCAAGATCTATGTTTTGACTCGAAGACTGAGTATATAGTATACAAAGTTCCAATAGCAAACTCCACTTACCTTGTGCGAAGAATACACAAAACAACAAGAAATCCGTTCAGAAGGAAGTATAGAATGAAGCTTGGTCTACCTCGTAAGACAAAGATGGAATGCAAGGAAGGTCAAGTCTGGATGTCTATCGATCAACTATTTCTGATCAATAAACCTTGCCAATCGTACCAGATGATCTCTCGATCTCTGATCTGCTCTTTTTACCTTCGGTAGTCTTTGCTCAAAGCTGCTAATGATCGCTAATGAAGAGAACTGTATTTTTGCCAAAATACTGATCACTCTTGCTACCAGTGCTCAAATAATGTCTTCTATCTTTGCAAAAAAGGAGAAAAGCCATTTTTTTCTTCACTAACTGGAGTATTTATAAGTTTGACATCATGTGGAGAAGGCATAGCCCTGATGACACGTGTCTCGAACTTTTAGAATGTTGTTTACTTGGCAAATTTTATGTTGAAACTGGTCATGTTGCATCAGATTTTTGGGAAAAGGGGCAAAGTACGTTTTCAACCACTCCTGCTGAGGCCACCCCATGATTACGCTACGATATGCTGATAAGCGTATTGCTGCGTATGGATAACAGGTGCGTGTCTGGTACTTCCTTAGCTGGCTTTATGCTGTATTATACTTGTTTATGCTACATTACGTGGCAGAGTGTAATAGAGCATATAAGTAGTTAACTAAAGCTTTTCTATGCTCATTTACATTGCAAAGCGTGATAGAGTGTAAAATGGTCAACTTGACAACAAGTTACACCTGTTTATGCTGCATAGCTTAATAAGCGTAAAGTGACCAATTTGCAAAAAAGAAGAAATCAATCTACCGCGCTTCTTTTGACTCTGACTTTGACTTCCTCGAAGCTCATTACATTGCTTTGTGTAATGGAGCATAAATTCAGCCCTGAACAAAAAGGCTTAGCAGAATATGCGACAAGTCGCATATCATGCTGCTTAGATCTTAAACTTCATCGAATTCACCAAAGCAAGTTACTTTCTGAAATTGGGCTACATTAAGCAAAGTTACGCCGAGCGACATTACGCTATGTTGCGTAATGTAGCGTAAATAGAGAAAACAAAGTAAGGTTGGAATTTGTAAGAAACATGGAGACTTGATGCTGCGCGCCTCTTTGCCTTGTTCTATCTTCTAGATTTCTATCGCAAACTTTTGCCCGAATCGCGAATCTTCACCCTAGGCCAATTTGTAATTTTCATGGTGTTTCAATGGCCCCTGTTTGTTGACGTTTAGAGGGCTTACCCGAAAGACGTCGACAAAGAATACGAAACACCGGATGGGTAAAAGTACCAACAGCGTCCATCAACGGTTACTCAGGTGTCGCTCCGTCAATATAGAAGTGTAGAAATGAGGGAAATGGGAGATAAAATGGTATGTGAGGGAATTCTTATAGAGGTAAGATGAGGGAGGTTCGGGGACGACTCAAGTGAGGTTTGGGGAAGACTCAAGTGTGTGAGTATAGTTTCTTCACGCATAAGAAACTGGGCCTCCTCCTACCATTACTTTTTCATGGAGTTATGCCATCATATTGTAGATGAAGGGGCTTGCATAGATGAATTGTGTTGCATCTGCACAGCCTGGATGAGTTGTGTTTCATCCCTTTTGCCGAACCTCTTTTTTTTTGTGGTGTCCACTAGGCAAGTGGCAATGAAAAAATATGGAATGGCTAAGAAGGGGAATAAGAGCAAGAGGTAGGATCATGAGGAAAATAGGGTTACACTCCTAAGTAGATAGGCTAACCTAAGAGGCCATCTCAAAATGTTGTATGTACTTCACTACTCAGGTGAACGCACTTTTGAATGACATCCTCATAGCAAGTAACCTGCAATCAAAGAAGAAAACAGAGGACACCATTGTTTGGCCGAATTACCAGAGAGGTTGTTGAAACAAGTACTGTTTGGGGTGAGACAGAGTGAGTGGGCCATAAACAAGGAACCATAGCAAGAGGCGAGGGTCTCAATGTTGATGCTCGGCCCAACATATCACTACCAAAGCAAATCAGACTCATCGCACCCGACTGGTTATGCAAAGAACCAACTAGGTGAATCTATGAGGCTAGAGTCTGATAGTGATGATGAGTGGAGGTCCCCAAGGTCGTGGTTGATGAGAACTACTTTGGGGCTCCAGATGGAAAAACTAACCTCTCAGAGGTGCCACTGCTGAAATGGGTGCAGTGACGGAATCTCCGAGGGGTCAGTAGTATGCCTTTCAGCATATCCAAGGAATCAGTAGAATGCCTATGAGGTAGCGATGTTGGGGCTGTCCCAACATCCCACTCCGTTCATTTTACAGCTATGTAGAGATGATTACGCTCACTTGATTCATATGTTGGTGGTCTGTAGGTTCTAGTTTTAAGCCCTAGTAGACTGTTGTTGCTGGTTTTCAGTCCCAATAGATCATGGTCCCAGTTTAAAGTCTAGGTGGACTAAAAAATGCTAGTTTTACGTCGTAGCAGATGATAGTAGAGCTAATTTATGGTCTCAGCAGATAGTGCTATGGATGTCAGTTTCATGTCATGTCCCAGGGAAAAATCTGTTCTGGTTTCACATCTCAATAGACGGATACTTACCTGTGCTATTTTTATGTCATGGTGAATAGCCGGTGCCAGTTTAGCATCATGACGGATGCGTGTAGGAAATGCCAGTTTTACGTCTTGGTAGACCTATACAACACTGCCAGTTTTACATTGTAGTGGACAATTGCAATTTGCTAGTTTTACATCGTGGAGGATGATCATTGTCAGTTTAGTGTCATGGTGGACGCATGTAGAAAGTGCCAGTTTTACATTGTAGCAGACGATCATTTCTAGTTTAGCGTCGTGGCGTACGCATGAGGGGAGTGCCAATTTTACATCGTAGTGAATGATTGTTGCGCCTGATGTTAACACTAGATATGCAGCTAGATGTAGTACCACTTTAGGTATATATGGTTCATGGGATTTGGTAACTCATTGTCGTTGATATCTGCTAGCTTGAATGCACCATTGCCATACACATCAGCTACCAAGACAGGGCCCTCCTAGTTTGTAGATAACTTGCCTACTGGTCCACGAATGGCCTTGAGAACCAAATCTCCCTTCTCTATCAAAATTTTTTGAAGATTAGGATGGCGCTTTTTCCTCTTCTTATCTTCATACTTTTCGATGGCATGAAGCGTCTGTATTTGCTTCTCCTCTACTGAGTCCAAATTCATAATCTGATACTCGGTGTGTTGAGCATCATTTATAATCATGGAGAGGACCATCCGCAGAGAAGGAACTTGTAATTTGAGTGGTAGCACCACCTCAGATCCATAGACTAGGCTATAGGGTGTACTGTCTATAGCTGTTCTACATGTGGTACGATACGTTGATAGCACATAGAGGATCTTTTCATGCCATCGTCTTTTGTTGCTGCTGAGCATTTTCTTGAGCAAATTGATAATGACCTTATTTGTTGCTTTGGCTTGACCATTATCTTGTGGGTAATAAGGTGAGGAAAAATATTGTTTGATACCAAGGTTATCACAAAAATATTTTGTTTCCACACAGCTAAATTGTGATGACTATTGTCGGTCACAATAGTCATCGAGAGGCCAAATCTAGTTATGATGTTGTCCAAAATGAAATGGTAGACTTGTTGAGACGTGATCTCTCACAAAGGGATGGCTTCCACCCACTTCATGAAATACTCAGTAGTGGTAATTATCAAGTTGTGACCTGTGGAAGATTTTGGTGTGATAGGCCCTATAATGTCTAATCCCCATCGCTGAAAGGGCCATGTAATTTGAGTCATGTGTAGCTCTGTAGGAGACACATGTATAAGATTTGCATAATGTTGACACGTGTCACACGTTTTAACCTTTGTAAGATAGTGTTTTTCCATATACAGCCAATAATATCCTAAGCGACAGATTTTAGCAGCCATGGCTCGTGGTGCTACGTGTCCTCGACACAATCCCTCATGAACTTCACTGACTATACGTTGTGCTTGGTCTTTGTTAATGCAAGTGAGCAGTACTCCATTGAAAGAGCATCTACAAAGGGTACTATCTCCTATGATGATGTATTTTCTAGTTCGCTTATGGATTGCATCTTTTTGTATGCGTGTTAGCTCGTGTGGTGGTTCTCCATGCAGGAGGTAAGTTTTAATGTTGTTGTACCATTCTAGCATTCTATCCATGAGAAGAGAAGATATTTGTGCCATCTGAATGACAGGATCTACACACTCTTTTATTAAGGCGGGATAAGTGTTAAACATGTGCAACAACACATTTAAAGCTAATGTAGCCAATGCATCAGCTAGCGTGTTATCATTTTGAGGCATGTGTTGGACATCGATTGCTGTGAACTACTTCAGAAGATCTTTAGCCATATTGTAGTAGGGCTATAAATGTGCAGCCTTGCAGAGGTTAACTCCTGTGATTTGATTTATAACAAGCATCGAATCGCCCCTAATCGCTAGGTGTTGAACATCAAGCTCTCTGGCTGTTAATAATCCCCTGAGGAGCCCCTTGTACTTTGCCACGTTGTTCATATAGGGAAAGGTCAAGTGGTAGGTGTGTAGACATACATCCTCAGGTGATAGCGTAATGACCGTGGAAGCATTACCACCTCTAGCGGTTGAAGCTTCGTCAAAATGTAATGTTTCTTCGAGGCCTGTTAGGATAGGGCTTAGACTATGTACATGCTCATCGGGAAATTCAGGCTCTATCTTCACCTGACTGTCAATAGGTGATGTTACTAGTTGGTCGGCTATTGCTTGGCCTTTTGTAGAAGATTGACCAATGTCATGCAAATCGAATTCTACCATGATAGCTTTCCAATGAGCTATCCTACTACTTTCATATAGGTTGTGTGTAATAGCCCTAAGGATATTATTCTTGCAGATTATGTTGACTTGGCTATGGAAGAGATGTGTCTGCACTTTTTGAGCGTAAATACTAACACAAAAAAATTACGTTCTACGTCATTATACCTCGTTTCATACACACATAGAGCATGACTCAAGTAGTATATGGATACTTCTAACCCATCATCTCTCTTTTGACAGAGTAATGTAGCTAGGGCTACATCTGAGGTTGCGAGGTAAATGTAGAACAGTTGATCCCTTTGCGGAGGGAATACTATTGGCAAGCATTGAATTTCTTATTTCAAGCTATCAAATGCACAATGAAAATCATATATCCATTCAAAATTAACCCCCTTTTTAAGCAGATGCTGCATAGGGTGTAACTTATTTGTTAAGCTCGAGATAAACTGCGTGATAAACTGTAACCTCCCTTGCAATCCACGTAATTTCTTAAGATTTGTAGGGGGTGTTAATTCAACAATGGCTTTGACCTTGTCAGGGTCTACTCATATGCCCATTTCTAATACCACAAACCCCAGCATGTATCCGGTTTTGACTCCGAATACGCACTTCTTTGGGTTGAGTCGGAGGTCATATTTAGAGCATCTTTTAAGGACTAACTCCAGATCCTCCGAATGATCTTCTAACCTTATAGACTTAACAACTATATCATCAACATAATCATTCAGTCTCCCTAGGAGGTAATCACTGAAGATGTATGTCATAGCTTGTTCATACGTAGCTCTGATATTTTTTAAACCAAAAGGCATGATAGTGTAACAAAAGGTCCTCCAAGGTGTCATGAATATTGTTGTCAGCTGGTGTTCTAGGTTGATGTGAATCTGATTATAGCCTAAGAAGCCATCCATGAAGGATAAAAGTGCATGCCCAATGGTTGTATCTACTAGCTGGTTGATACTTGGTAGCAGGAAATTGTCCTTAATTGTAGCTTTGTTCAAGTCTCGGAAGTCTATGCAGATGTGTATCCCTCTAGTTTTCTTAAGGAAAACTACAATGTTAGATACCAAGTCTGAGTAATCGACCGTGCGAATAAAACCAT
Organism: Gnetum montanum; assembly: GCA_015680685.1. Lineage (NCBI taxonomy): Eukaryota > Viridiplantae > Streptophyta > Gnetopsida > Gnetales > Gnetaceae > Gnetum > Gnetum montanum. The sequence continues at coordinate 92,718 of MNCI01006214.1, forward strand.
CCTGGTACAGTTTAGTGATCTCATCACGTACTACTAGCACGAGTTCTGGCTTAATTTTTCGTACTTTTTGTCTAATTTCTTTAATATGAGGATCTAGAATTATGTTTTGTTGTATTAGTCTTGGGTCTAGTCCTAGCATATCTTCATATGACCATGCAAACACTATGACGTTATTCTGGAGTGCCTATTTTATGTTGTCATATTCCTTTTGGTCCAGTAAAGAACTAACCTTAAGATTTTTAGTCTCACTTTTATGCGTAACCACAGAGACCTCATTAAGGGGGTCTTCGATTACATCTCCAACCTCCAAATCTAGCATGCACGTTAATTGTTCTAGCTAGTCTAGAGATGTTTCCTATGTGGCCATGGTTGTGTCATTGAGGGCAAGGTTAATTTCTACTAGTGTGGGATCAAATTATCTAATGATTCCCCCATGTGGGCCTATTAAGGCTAGGGGTGCAGATAAAGTTTTGTCCATTTGCCAGCTATCTTGCAAAATTGGCAAATATGAAAGTGGTTAGGAAAATGCTAAGTTAGATGCCACTAGTATTAACGTATGACGCTTGGTGTAGTTTTGAAAAAGGTATGGCATGACGTTGCTGAGCATGAAGAACTAACTGAATTTTGAATACTGTGAACAACCTGTAATTAATGTGACTCTATTAGGAAGCGATCAAGTGTAGTAGTTTAAGCTCATTTTGGATCATAATGCATGCGATATCTGCCACATTAATGCCTTGATCTTTGGGTTCCATCTCATACTGACACCAGCATTTGGGCAAGTCCCGCTTTAATCAGGCATCAAGTCGATTAGTTTTGCATATAAGTAGGCAGTTCTTATCGAAAAAAGACTATTGAAAATTCGAATTCAGCTTTCGCAAAAGATAGCAGTGCATTATTTGTGAAGGTGTTTAGGACTGTAACTATAGCGCCAAAGGTGAGAGGAAAGAATGTCAAATTGGCAAAAATCGATGAAGTACAAGGGAGTCTGCAGTATGCTTCGTAGGCCTTGGTTGAAGTAAGAGATGTTACTCCCCTGAATTGGTAGGCCATCCCTTACTTACTCGTATTGCTTTCTATGCTTTTTTTTGTGTTTATTCTTTTGTGTCATCTATGTAAACCATAGTTTTAGGATGTAGACCTCATATTAAAATGAGGGTTTAGACAACAGTATTTCCTTTATCGACATTTTCTGAGACAAACCTTGCACTATTGCAAGGGTTTAAGCAATCTTGGTTGTATGACTGAAGCGTAATTTGTAGTTTTTCCTATAGTTTTCCTAAGCATGCAACAGAATCTAGATGGTAATAGGTTTATGTTATGTACAACATAATGGTGAAAGCTATCCTAATTATTTTGGACATAGTCAAGGTTTGATGTTGTATAAACCCTCCCGCAACCAATGTTCCTCCCCCTCAAACTCACTTGCAGGGGAAGGCAATATGGTTCTAGAAGGGTGCACTGGAGTTTTTGTAGTTTTTGTTGCATAACTACACCATCATCATTTGGTTGCATTTCTCGAGCGATGTGGCTGGGGCTATTTTGAAACATTTGTTAGTCGGTTCTACATAGGGGGTCCTGGCTTTCCTGATAGATAGGGCTATTGATACTGGTAGTCCTCAAGATCACGAACTTAGCTTCAGAGGATTGAGGCGTTTAAGTTGGATCTGGGAGATGCCCATATTTAGCTATTATCATGTGTATAATACTTTGTTCATGGCCCGTCATGTCTCAACCTACTTTCATAATCCACCAGACACGATGTATTATTCGGGCAGGTAAGTCGTTTTAGTTGTGGTCTTGTTAATATGTTTTCTAGTGTCTGAATTTGTAAAGCATAGGATAGTAATGTGTTATATGATATAGGTTCTTCATCAAAAAAAATGGATTAGTAGGCAATAATGATACATTTTCCTAGACTGAACGGGTGATAAATAAGTTTACGTCCACTAGCAACGTACGTGCCGGTGTCATGTGGAAAATGGCCTTCAAAATTCCTGAGTATCCTACCCGTTATGCCTATTCGTTCAAGAGGTGTCAGAACCTCGGGTGATTACATGAAAAATGGACTTTGAACCTACCCCTAACCCTCGCAGACGTGCAAAGGAAGCTTCCTCCATTTCCTTTACCCTTTGGACCTGGTAAGGTTTCGTTGCTGCAACTAGTTACGAGATATTATTTTTTTTTGAAATGTTGCGTAACATTGTGTTTGCTATCCTGACTTGTGTCTTGTGTTATCAGCTAGGGAATCTTGGGAAATTACCATCATGATTTTTGGCCATGAGGCAAACACCCTCCTCTTCCGTTATGGTGACATAAAGGAAGCAGAACACTGGCTCGGCCATGCGGCGGCCCCAGTTGCATTGGTTACTAAGTTACGGGAAGTAAGGATGATGCATTTGCTTCTGGCTGTAACTCTCGATGTCCCCGCAAGTGAAATGTTAACCCTGGTTAACTCCTTCAGTGAGGGAGCTGAATTTTCTTGCACGCGCGTGCATAACGTGCGTGTACATTTTGATATTGACTCTCAACTATTTACTGACCTCTTCGACGTCCCCTCTGATGGCCTTCCCATAGAAGAAAAGTCAAGGAGAAGCATCAAATGTCAGGAAGAGCTGGAGGAGTGGTTGGGGACTAAGAAGGACACAAAGGAGATTCCTTATGAAAAGATCAAGTTAGAGGTTACCAAGACCATTTATCCCCTCTTCCGAGCCCAAGCTTTTCCCAGAACACTCTCGCAGGGGAAGTTCTTCACCATAGAACAGGCTTGTATCATGTGAGAGGTGATTGAGGAAGGGACCCAATTTGACTGGGCAAGCTATTTCGCTGAGGGGTTATGCACTGAGATGATCAGGCTCCGCCAAAAGCTTGAGTCCCGTTTCAGTGTGCACTTCACCTTCTTCATAGCTTGCCTCTAGTGTTTTGCCAAATTTTTGGTGGTCCAGAGGAATGGGGTCTGGGTGCAACAGGATCGAGAGTAGTTATCCAAACCCTAGATCTCCCACCTCTTTAGCACTACCAGGTCACAGGATCCTCTGGAGGGAATTGGAGAGTCACTTTCTATAATGACTAGGGATGTGGCAGCACCTCAAACACGAGGCCCTGACAGCGTAGGTGGGACGCTTCCCTCTTACACCGGTGATGCGTCAGGGGGGAAGCGCCTGGCAGTAGAGATAGTAGATGCCTCAATTCAGTGTAAAAGATGTCCTCTAATTGAGACACCTGTGGAACTAGTAGGTGGGACGACCAGAACTATACAAGTCAACTTTCAGCAGAGTAAACCTCCGCCTGGTAAGCACAAGGATATAGTAAAAGTTATGGTAATTATTGTATTACGCAACTTATTGAAGGTATTTTTAATTATTTGAGAGCATTATATGGCATAAACAAGGAGACCTATAGAGCGGTTGACCCCTAAAACAGGGGCGGTGGTATTATGGTCTGGGGAGGGGGCCCTAGTTTTGGAAGAGGAGGCTTCGGCTATTAGAGTGAGTGACGTGCAGACCCTTGTGCATGAAGAGAAAGTGGAGGCAGAGAATATTGATGCACTTCCCACTAGGACATGCAGAGGTAATCAGTCTATTAAAATTTTTAAGGACTTCTATTAGTAACCAACAATTTTGACTTAATTATGCTATAGATGAACGAGGTGCATCCCCGTCCACCATTATAAGTAGAGTGTGGGGGGAATTCCCTAAAAAATTTGCCTTTATGGAAGCCGTCGTTGGTGATATGATTGAGCGCCTAGAGCATGTCGATCCTGGGGCTAGTATGTTACAACTATTGTATGCTTATTTTATTATAAGGTTATAATGTTTATTTACATTTGATATAATCTTTGTTATCAGGAGCTCGCCTTCGATGGGACTCTACGGAGCCCATTGACCTAGAAACTATTGAGCCTTCATCAGAAGGGATGGTCATGTCACGCAACATTTATGAGGAAATTCATAAATGTGCATTACGCTTGACCTGCTCCTTGTGGGAGAGTCAAAATCTCAATGAAGACCTCTGGAAGAAGTTGCAGAGATCAGAAAAGGAAAGGTTTTCTCTAGCCAAATAGGTTGGAGACTTAAGATCGTGATGTAAATTCCTACACGCTCGAGGAACAGGCGAAGAGGACTGGCAGACAACTGTCATTGACTACGCTCACTACTGGACCGTGGTCAGAAACAGCGTACAAACCAGTTGGGAATTGGTGGAGCAAAGGATGCAAATAGAGCTCTTGGCCTAGAAGAATCAGGACTGGAAGGACTTTTGTGCAAGTGTCCAAGAGTGGGGGAAGAAGTAGAAATATCATAAGCATCTGTATAAGCGAGAAAGTATCGCTTATCATTAGCACTATTGAGATTCTACCGTCGAAGCTCAATCCTTGCGGTTGTTCCTCGATGTCATTGGTGCTTCTAAGGCCTTCGAGAAGTTCCAGGAGTAGGTAATGGTGAGCACGTCCCTGAAAAGAGAAATTAATCTTCCCAAGGAAGAGACCACAGTCCTTACCTTCTTCCGCAAACCATCTTGATGGACTAGCATGGAGAAAGGGAAGGTGAAGGCTGGAACTAATCTAGTGAATGGATTTTGGTCTGAGTTGACCGAAGATGAGATTATGCAATGCCTGTGGGTCAGTTTAGATTAACTCCCCTTTGCTACGGATGCAGGACCATTGCGAGTAAGTTTGAGTGTTATTGAATTTAAATTTTTTGACTTGTCCTCTCATGGTTTTTTCTTATGTGCTTGTTGTATGTAGTTACAAGTAACGGATGAAGAGCATGTACAAGATGAAGAGCACGTTTAGGAAGGAGAGCGTAATGACGCAGACTATCCCCTTGGGGAGCAAGTGTTAGTGCAAGAACCCTATGAAGATGACATTCCTCATGATGGAATACTCCCTAAAAGGCATGGCCCATTCGAAGACGATTTTTTAGGCTTAGAGGCGGAGTTAAGGGATACGGGTGACAGTGGTACTAGAGGGGATGCATAATTATGATTACGCATAATTTTATTTATGAAATTGAACAATGGAAATATGAATCTTGGCATGATTAATCATCATATTTTCTTTATAGCTTTTAATTTTATGTCTTTATTTATACAAAGCGTAAATAGAATTTTCGAAGATTTTGGATAGGTGGCATTATTATGACTATAGAATGGAGTCACTATTTTAAGGCCATTGTGGGCTGTCACATAGCGTTTGCATAAGATATAAATCAATTTGTTAGTTTTAGGCCATTGCGGGCCTTTACTAGTTTTAGGCCGTTGTGGGCCATTTGCATACATTGAAGAATGTAATTGATAAAAGTGTACATATTTGCATAATTGTACTAATATAACTAATGGAATTCAAGAAATGTAAATGGCATAAACTGGGAAATGTAAATGGATTAATGGATAGAAAACATAAATATATGTATATTAAAAAAAACTGACTATCAAATTTGATATGCATAAATGGAAAAACTAATGAAAATGTAACGATGTGCGTAAATACCACGCAGGTCAATAGCTAGCCCGTAATTGTTTCTTGATGGCTTTTACGTTGAGTTGTACGTAAGGGTGAGAAGATTTATGGCCTAACTCCTTCACATCATCCTCTTCTCCCTAGAATGGTAGGTAGGCTTAGGCTAGGCTATCATTATTCATTTCGACTTGTTCAGGAATTTGGACATGGGTTTGATCTTTAGGCATTTCGATTTCCAAACCCCATTCTTCCTCAATGTTATTGAAAGTTCTAGGAGTTATTTCATCACTGTGTATTACTACCTCTCCCCCTCCATAAGGTTGGTGTATCGGTAATGAAACTACCCTCAGTTGGGCTAGGCAAGACCTCCCTAGAATCAGGTTGAAGCCGAGCATCTCCTCGACAACGATAAATGTGGCATCTGTTGGGAATTAGTCTCCTGCCAAAAAATCGATATGCACTGTCCCTTTTACTTGAACTCGTGCCCCGTTGATTGACTTTATACACGATGTCATCGTAGGACTGATCTGGTTGAACAAACCCAACTTATCCACTATAGGATAAGGGATGACATTCATAGCCGTGCCATCATCAACGTGCACCCTCCAGATCCGATGTTGACCAACCCGGATGGTGATGAACATGGGTTCTGTCATCACTCAACCTTTCTTACGATCATCTTTGATGGATTCATCGTGAAAGGTCAATGAGGTTGCTTTGGGTTGCTCAACGGTGAGGGGAAACATGACAGCATGTATTTCTTCCTCTTTCACTGGTAAGCCTTCATCCATAGGTATGGATGTCAGCATACAGACCATAGCCTGATGGTGCTTTTGAGATGTCATAAGCAAGTCATAGAGGCTCAATGTTGTATTCTTCTATTTTAGAGCCTACTTGACTTGTGTAAATGCATCAAGGAGGTCCCGTTCTCGACTGGGTTGCTTATGTCCTCTGTCTTCTTTCGTTCGCCCTAAGAGATGAATTTCCCAATGTGGAATAGCGTTAGTTGGAGGGTTGTATTTCTTCCTACCGAGTAGAGGTGGTTATGTTTCTGTACCCTTGTCTTTCCCATAAGGCATAGGAGAAGGTACATAAGCTAGGGGCCTAGGCTTAGCAAAGCCCAACATAGAGTGATTTTTGGTGGCGTTAATTGACGCATCTCCTTCCCATTTTTTGTTGGGTGGCTGTGAATGATTTTTGTTACAGATTTTCCCCTGTGTAAAATGGGTAGTTGGTGGTTTTTATGCTCTAAGGATAAAAGGAACCTTAGGAGTATGGATGGGTGCGGCCACCGTTTTATTGTTAATGTGAGACTGAGTTATGGTTAGAGAGGGAGTCCGAATAACAAAGGGTGGCCTCGAGACACTGCTAACTGCCAGTGAAGGACTTGCCACCTGGGTGAGCTGGTAGGTACATGTAATACAAAGGGTTTCTTAGGTAGTACTTTCCCTTCACTATCCGTACTTACCACATTGATGGTGTACAGTGCGTTATTTGCGTTTAACGGGTCTTTGTACATATGCATCGCCTGGTTTTTGGGATGTGTTGAACTACTGTTGTCTAATTTCAAAGAACCATTGTCAATCATGCGTTGAATATTGTCCTTCAACACCCAAAAGTAATCGGTGTCATGACCACACAACTGGTGGTAGTCACAAAAATGGTCCAGCCTAAAAGACTTAGGGACTGGCGGTTCATTAGGTAGAGCTAAGGAAGGATTCTTCAGCAATTTGAAATGATGCATATGACACTACAGAGCTTCTTCGGATATCTTTTTTTTCTAGATATATCCTTCTCCTAATAATTGTTTCAGTAATTCTAAATGCTTTATAGGCAGGGCTGTATATTTTTAGCGATCTTTACACTCAAAATTTGATTTTGACTGTGGGGGCTTTTCAGGGGTAAGTGCTGCTTGCACTAGCCGGGGTCTCAGCAGGCGTTGTGGGTGCCTTCTTGTTATTCTTGTTTTTAATGCCCTCGGCTAGCGTAGCTACTATCGTCGTTGTTTCTTTACCTTTGTCTTTACCCTTATTTTTGGTGTTTTTATAGGCCACATACATTGGGTCTTTGCTAGCCTCAGCAGCATCTTGGATGCTCTTAGTTTGGGCGAAAGCTTGACTCAAGGAGTGAGGGGCAAGGTAATATAATTTAGACTTGATGAAGTCATTTATTGCTCCTTTGAAAATAGCCAGTAGATGGGCTTCCACGATAGGCTCACGGATTTCATTCAGAGTAGCACTCCATTGCTTTATAAACTTCTGGACTAGTTCAAGAGGGTCTTGTTTCACTCCCATAAGTTGGTCTAGCGTGACTTCTAGCTTTAAATTGTACTTAAAGTGAGTCACAAATTGTGTTAGGAGCTCTTCCAAGGTTGAGATGGAAGAGCAAGGGAGTGCTCGATACTAGTCCAAGGATTTCCCTGCTAGAGACATTGCAAAGACATAGATAATCGTATGGGGCCATTGTTGTAGTAACAAGGATTTAGACCGAAAGGTAATGAGATGAGCATTAGGATCTCCTTCCCCATTATATTTAGTAAAATGGGGTAGCGACATCCCTAGAGGCAACAACGACATAGGAACTACTGGGCTGATGGGATCATCATGATAGAAATCCATGACCTATATCGTATCAGAGCCAGTAGCTTTAAGGTGCTTAACTTCCTCAGTGAGGGTCTGGATAAGCAAGAAATCTTGATCCAGACCTATTGATAAGGAAGGTGGCACTGGAGGAGTAGGGGGTTGGACTGATAGAGCAGTGCTAAGAAATGGGAAGGGAGTGATAGCTGGGGTGACAAATGGTGCAATGGGGACTGTCCCTGCAGATGGAACTGCCTGTGAACCCTACCACCTAACAGGCTATGCAGAAAAATTAGCCATCGCCGGATGTGTAGGAAAGAGAGTGTAAGGATATTGTGCGATTATCTGCAGGACATGCATGGTAGATGCGGCTAAAGGTTGCACACCGTATAATGTAGATTGATTGTGTTGTGCAATAGGCATGATCCATTGACTAGCCATGGGTTGTTGAATAGATCATTGTGATTGAATAGTGGTTATGATCTGTTGCCTTGCAAGGGGCTATGATGATAAGGTTTGCACCGGATTTTGCACTGGGCAAGTTATAGGCATGGTATGGACTTGCACTTGGGGGATGAAGTGGACTGCGGTAGATGCAGGTATCATTGAAGGAATACTGATTACATGTGTGGAGGAGATTACTCCCATGTTATTTTGAGATGGCACTTGTACCTGCAAGATTGAGGATTGCGTAGTGGCCTACGGGATGATGGGAATGTGCATTTGGGTGGTCATGATTGGGTTGAGATGGGCAGCCTCTCTAGTGAGAGGATTAAATAGGAGTTTCAAATATGTATGGGCTGAGGGTATGGTATGAATCCGCGTGTTCAGACTGAGCTGCAAATTCATCTTCCTCCTCCTCCTCGTTTAGAGGTTCTAGAATAGATCATGTAGTCTGATTCCTAGCCATAACCAGTTGGGACAGGAGTTCATGATAATGATTACTGAGGGGGATAATGTCATACGCATTAGGGGTGAAGTATTGACCCCCCTTGTGGATTAGCTCATAATTTTCTTTTGCTTCCATCTCGGCCCGGCTAAGGGCAAGCTTTGCCTGGATCTTGACGCAAATGAAATTATACTCTTCAGGAGTCAAGATGGTGAGTGAAGGATCCTTGCCCTATAATCTCAATGAGCAATGTGAAGGTCCCTGAGGTCCTATTATGCCAGAAGCTGATCTGGGAATGGTGATGGGATTTACAAATGTGGCACCCAAGTTAGTAGTGACCATAGCGGTAGTGGTTGCATATGCAGAATCCATCTCTTAGATAGGTCAACAACAACAAACAAAAGGATTTAGGAGGCAACAGCCAAATAGAATTACGATTGGGCTTGTTACCCTATAGGATTCCAAAGGAATTGTTACTGTGACCAATCTACACCACACGATTTCGTAAACTTCCCTAGAGGTATTACATTTACATTTTATGAACGTGGGTATGGATTTCTTACAGGGCTACCCATAAAATATGGATCAAAGGTTTAGTCCATCCTTCTAGCACTAGAAAACTGTAACGACGAAAAACTTCGATCACTAGAAAATACCAAATGAAGATCCGCGTACACAATCTTAACCACAGATCCGTGCAAGGACCGTGCTAGAGAAAACGAATCCACGGTGCCCTGAATGGTCTTGTCGATCAAATAGGAACTTATTTAACCAGTAAATTAACGAATATCACGATAATATGCTTATTATATATATATTCCATGAAACAATTTGATTCGATAAATTATAGAAGGATGTAGAAAATAATGTAAATAACTTGAAATAACAGCAATGTCAACACGACAAGAAAGATGAAATTTAGGAAAGATGCGTAATTCCAAGATCTATGTTTTGACTCAAAGACTGAGTATATTGTATACAAAGTTCCAATAGAAAACTCCGCTTATCTTGTGTGAAGCATACACAAAACAATAAGAAAACCATTCATAAGGGAGTATTGAATGAAGCTTGGTCTACCTCGTAAGCCAAAGATGGAATGCAAGGAAGGTCAAGTATGGATGTCTATCGATCAACTGTTTCAGATTAATAAACCTTGCCAATCATACCAGATGATCTCTCGATCTCTGATCTGCTCTTTTTGCCTTCAGTAGTCTTTGCTCAAAGCTGCTAATGATCGCCAATGAAGAGAACTGTATTTTTGCCAAAAGACTGATCGCTCCTGCTGGCAGTGCTTAAATAATGTCTTCTATCTTTTCAAAAAAGGAGAAAAGCCTTTTTTTTCCTTCGCCAACTGGAGTATTTATAAGTTCGACATCATGTGGAGAAGGCACAGCCCCAATGACACGTGTCTCAAACTTTTAGAATGCCGTTGACTTGGAAAATTTTATGTTCAAACTGGTCATGTTGCATCATGTTTTGGGGAAAAGGGTCAAAGTATGCTATCAACCACTCCTACGGAGTCTTCCCCATGATTATGCTGTTATACGCTGATAAGCGTATTGCTGCGTATGGATAACAGGTGCGTGGCTGGTACTGCCTTAGCTGACCTTATGCTGTATTACACTTGTTTACACTACATAGCGTGGCAGAGCGTAATAGAGCATAGAAGTAGTTAACTCAAGCTATTTTATGCTCATTTATGTCGCAAAGTGTGATAGAGTGTAAAATGGTCAACTTTACAACAAGTTACGCTTGTTTACGCTGCATAGCGTAATAAGCGTAAAGCGACCAATATGCAAAAAATAAGTAATCAATTTGCCACGCTTCTTTGGACTCTGACTTTGACTTCCTTGAAGCTCGTTACCTTGCTTTGCGTAATGGAGCGTAAATTCAGCCCTGAACAAAAAGGCTTAGCAGAATATGCGACAAGTCACATATCACGCTGCTTAGATCTTAAAGTTCGTCAAATTCACCGAAGCAAGTTACTTTCTGAAATCGGGCTACATTAAGCAGAGTTACGCCAAGCGACATTACGCTATGTTGCATAATGTAGAGTAAGGAGAGAAAACAAAGGTTGGAATTTGTATGAAAATTGGAGACTTGATGTTGTGCGCCTCTTTGCCTTGTTCTCTCTTTTGGATTTCTGTAGCAAACTTTCACCCGAATCATGAATCTTCGCCCTAGGACGATTTGCAATTTTCATGGTGTTTCAGCATGCATGAGCCAAGCTATCAGTGCATTTGGTGCTCTATGGGATAGGCAACGCTATGGACCTTCCATGTCCCCAAATTTCATGATAAAGGTGGCCTTTATGCAACCCATGGTACCTACCTTCAGCTTAGCTAAGATAACCACTACTACAACAAAAAGTAAAACAATGTTAGCATCACATAAATAAGGCTAACTAAAAGGTGCACATGCAAGCACATGAGACAAAATGTAGATACACACGTGGCACAAATGGAGTGTGAGATGGGGGTGAAGACACCGCCTCAAAGTTAATCTTACGAATAGCCCACTCCTCATCCAACCAACCTTAGGTCCTACATCACTTGTATGCCTTAAATTATTGGGAAATGTAGGCCTCCAAATTGTGCCCTAGCTACTCAATCATGGTTTCCCCAAACATTTGTGCATGATGAGAATACATCCAAGCTAGTGTGGGTTAAAGGCTGGAGTGTCCACTTCATCATGTAAGCCCTCCTCATCAACTCTAAACTTTGTATCAATCACAAGTTGTTAGTAATTTGACATAAGTGATTAGCAAAAAACATTGTGAGAGCCATAAAAGCACTTACCCTTAGACATAGAAGATAGTTTCAGGTGGGTTCTAGAATAGGGTATGCACCCACTACATGATAAAAAGGGTGTTTCTCTTATTGTAATAAGAAAATTCTATCATCCATGATAATGTAGATAACTATTAAATTTTCCTAGGATCTTTGCTTGAACCTTCTGTCCCATCAACATTTGCAGTGGGTTCATCTAAGATGAACTTCAGTATGTTCCAATTAGCCCTAGGTAACAACATCTTAGTGATGGCACTAGTAGCCTCCACTAACAAGTGTGACCACATGATCACACTAAATTGTGGCAATAGGTATTCCAGGAATTATTGTGCTTCGATCCAAAACCACATCATTAGATGATCCACTTCCATGTATAGCATAGGCATGTTCAGGATAGGTTTACTCATGCAACATAGGATGCCCATGAGCTCAACTACTATTAGGAAGGACTTCAACAACACCCTGTAGTTAACAAGCAATAAGTAAAGCACTAGGATACATGCATAGATTCAAGATTTTGATATACATATTACAATCATTAACATAAATTAATAAAAAGGAAATTTTTACAATACACCCTAGGGCTCCTTGAATGGAGGATGTTGCTTAACTCATTTTATGCACATAGTATCCATTAGCGTATAGCATGTTTTCATAGGCTTAGAGCTACATTTTGCAAGTTTACCACCATGCATAGTTAACAAAGTTTTTACTAACTCTAGACTATCTCAATGGAGAGCATAGGCCCAAAAAATAACAAAATTTTCACTAAGTCTAGACTACCTCACTAGAAAGCATAGTCCCAAAAATGTAGGCATTTTTGCAAACACTAGGCACATACTATGACCTTCACAGGATAGGTATTTTAGTAAACACTTAGTGGACTACACTCTCAATGCACAGAGAGCATAGTCCCATGATTGTGGAGAGCATAGTCTCCCCATGGTATCATGCCTATCATGTCTGACTAGGCCCCACCCTACCTCTTTGCCACCATGGTAGAATACACCCCCTCACCACTTCCAAAGAATTAAAAAAGCAAAAAACAAAGGCACAAACCCCACTACTGATCATAGTTGTAGCCCCTATGGTTGTATTGTGGGGCATAATGATGACCATGGCTCCCACAATTTTGTTGCAATGTGCAATGTGCGAGGCATTGAGACCTACATGCAAGAAAAAAATAAACAAAAAAATCAAAAAAACACATCAAGAAAACTCTCCCTACCAATGTAAAAACACTTGTAGCTGTGTTGTTGTGCATGACGTGTAGTGCCAAAACTTGCATGTGCACCAACACCGCATGTGCAGAAAAAATTCCCACCATGTAAAACCCGAATGCCTACATCAATGGCAATTCTCAAAATACACACAGCCCCCCCCCCCCCCCCCCCCCCCCCCCCCCCC
>MNCI01006214.1:110655-256668 GCA_015680685.1 Gnetum montanum
AGAGATAAAAAAGCTAGAATGGACAAGTGTCCTATTCAATTTCCAAGTGTCTTCATCCAATTACCAAGTGTCTTCACTCAGTCACCAAGTGTCTTCATTCAGTTTCCAAGTGTCTTCATGGAGATAAACAAGGTTTAGGTGACAAGTGTCCCATGCAAGTGACAAGTGGTCTTTTTAATTAACAAGTGGCCCATTTTGGAGAAAAATAGGTTGTAGTTAACAAGTGTCTTTTGTAGTGGTTACAAACATTTAGAAAATTAGTTATAATTACCATAGGAGGTTATGACTTCTATAAGAAGTTATTATCACTATAAAAATACAAAAGTCACTTGTTATATATATATATTATATATTTATTAGGATCTATTGAGGAGTCATATCTTTGCCCCCTAATTTGATAAAATTAATCCATATTCCAGACCACGTAGATCTTCATCCTTCTCTTATTTCGGGTAATGCAATGATTTGGTCAAGCTCAACAATCAAAACATGGATAGCCGCATCTCGTCCTTGAATACAATAGATGGCTTCTGCTACAGTTGCTGGCTTGTATGAAATTGAAAATTTGGCCAAGTAGTGTCCAATCATCTCAGGCTTGATTTCAACTTGATTGAATGTCAGGAGGAGCTTCTAGTTTCGCTTTGTGCAGCTTCTTAATGAGGGCCATCGGTTGCCTTCTCAAGCCGCGTTGAAACCTTCTACGTGCACAAGCATGGAAAAGCTTGACAAGTTCTTCAGTTTTCATGTCTAGCAGCGCATCAAGATCGACACCGCGGTAAGAGAAGTTCTTAAATGTTCTCTTCTTTGGCTGCATAGTCCCAACTTCAACCTGGATGTCCGCCATTTCTGTTCACTCCAGACAATTGCAATGCAAACGCAGACGTATCCTCTCCTTCTCTGTGCTCCACAAAATCCCCACAGCTTATAAAACATAAAAATTCTAGGGCATTTTGTGGATCCTCCAGCATGGGGCAATGGCTTCCATTCAGAAAATATAGAATGCTTCTGTATTCTTTGAAACCGTAACCCTAAAATGTTGCAAAGGCTTGTCGTTTCTCAGCAAGAAAAACACAGAAAGGATTATCTCCTCATCTTTACTCCTAGCTGCTGTGTAGACCATCTCTGTCTGGATTCAGTCCCTGGCCATTCCTTGTCTTTGCGTGGACTCTTGAACTTGATCTTAGGCTCTGACAGGAAAAACAGATGCAGATATAGGACAGAGCAGGCATTAAGGAATGGGCTGCTGTTCTGGAACGTCATTCGTGCATGAGAGAAGCCCACGGAAGCTTCAAAATGAACATCCCTCAAACTCGGTAGTTTTCACAAATGATGGAAAAAATCAAGGCTCAAAGAGTAGAACCTGGAAATGTAGCACCTCTGTCGTACTCCTCCGACACCTTTCTTCCCCATGATAAATTAGTAAACTTTCAATAAGATCATATAATCCAAGCTTTGATGAAGTCAATGGCATTCCTCCTTTTGGTTGAATATTATTTGTCGCTTGGCTCAGCAATAGAAAACCATAGAAATACACATTTCACATTGCTGGGTAAAGAAGCCGTTATTGGTGAGTGAAAATAAATGCACAAAGCTTGGCTTGTGGTGCAAGGATTCTTGTTCCACGTGTCTACCTATGCATGCCTACGATTTTTGCAAATTGTGGTAAGGCTATTTATCATTATGTATTTTTATTCTGCATTATTCTCCATGTCTTCCAAAACCATTATTTCCCCAGAACCATTACGTCGAAAACGTTGCGTTTTTTGGGTTTTTCTGGAATCCTTTAATAATGAGGGTTGTTTAAAACCGTTGGCATCAATTTGCTCCATTTTAGACACTTGATGATTGTCTATTCTGGCAGTTAATTTTCTTTCCATCTTTTCATTATGACTTGAAAAAGTGGATTTAACGTTAATGGATGACCGAAAATGGAGGATCATATGTTTGAGAAGACAAGTAACCAAGTGTTGTCACAACATCCCTCATAAGAGGCTACGTGGTGGCTTGTTACTGTAGGCCATTTTAGATCATGATATATAAAACAGGTGGGCTTGTCTTATCATGTAGATGTTCAAGTCCTATTGCTGCTGCAACTGCAATTCTCAATCTTGTGTTCTAATCTGTTCCATGAAATGGCCTAATGTGCCAACATTTCTGCCCCCTTTTAAAAGTGTAAAGAAATTTATGCAACCTCATTTTGAAACTGAAACATACTAAAACTTCTATTGAACTTTTTACAGCTGAATAGATAAATCTTTTTGGAGGAAAATTCCCATCACACATAAGGTTTGATGGTATAAAAACCTCATTCCTAACAAAACAAACAAACTGTACATTATTAAGTCCTTTGTTCATGGACTATTCTTGAGATGGAAAGAGAATGGGGAGGATTACTTTGGTAGGAATCCTCATATCTCTAACCCTCTCATCTTCTTTCTCAAGTGAATCCTCATTTTCTTGGAGTGTACAAATTTTGTTTTCAACATCTCCTTTTTCAACCATCCTACTTCTTCCATTTGAAGTAATGTTATCAATCATGAAAGGTTCACTATAGATGTATATTTGATTTGGTTCTCCTTTCCATGCTAGCCACATGTGAGAATAATCTGTTGATATATAACCTGAGAAATTCTTGCTCCAACTTCTACTCAATAAGAGACTATGTGAATCTGGTATATCTGCCACTTGAATAGTTACTCTACTTCTAATGCGGGGTTCAGAAGCAATTTCCAATAAGACATTTGGTAATTGACCCACAATATTAGCTCTACTTTTATCCACTTGAACAATCTTTCTATTCAATTTTTTCAGGAATCAAACCAAGTTTCTTACATATAGATGATGGCATTATAGTAGACGTGGCTCCAGAATCAACCAAACAATTGTGTAAGAATTTATCCTTTAATTTCATTGTCAAAAGGAAAGGAGGAGCTTCCTTGTCATGTGAAGTCTTTAATTTCTCATTATTACTAGATACATAACTTAACTCTGATCCTCTAACTCTCACTTTTACCTTTAATGAATTCTAAGGCCTTTCTTTGTTGATCTCCTATTTGAAGCAACTGATAGAGGCTAATATTGGCCATGACATGTTTAAGGTCTTCAATCAAATCATACTCTCCTTCACCAATAAAACTTGATCTCTTTATCCATTTATTGAAAGACTGATTTGGTGTGCTTTGCTCTTTTTGATTGTCTTTACCTTTATTCTTATTCTTTCTACCTGGCTCAAAAGCTCTTCTCTTAGTAGATGGATCAGTAATAACATTTGGGGGTCTAGAAGTGGTTAGTCTTTCTTTTGATCGAAGATTATATCCATTTTCTTCATTGTTATTGCATTCCTCATTTGAAGACATATCTTCCTCAGAACTTGATAGAGAATAAGTATCGTTAGATCCATTACTAAAAGATTTACTTGCATAGTGAACACTAGATAACTCATTATCAAATTTAATATCAAGAAATTTGGACATAATAAGATCACTTTCATCCTCATCTTCCACTAACTTAGTGTCTTGATTTTTATGCTTTCTACTTTTCCTTTCTTCCTTGATATTAACTCTTGCCAATGCTTTTTCGAGCTTCACTATTTTGTTAGACATATCTCTCATTAATTGTCCTTTTTCAGATCCCACTCTTTCATGCTCCTGTTCTTTCTTAACGTGAGATGGACCTGTTAAAGCTTTAAATTGAGCAAAATCTTGCATAGGAATCATAACTCTTTCTTCTCTTTTTGGAATTGTAATACTTTCTTCAAGATTCAAGTTCAACTATTTTTCTAACTGTATAGCTTCGTTGAGGTAGTCATTCAGTGTAGTTAAGTTTGGAGTTATCCTTAACCAAATTGAGATGTTGGGGTTGATAGCCTTATGGTAAGTTTCCTTAAGCATTTCTTCTGATGGCCTATATTGCCTTTGAAAGAGTCCACAAATTCGTTGAAACTTAATGTTGAAATCTCTAATTTACTCTTTAACTCCTTTCTTAGCTTGTACTAGCCCACAGTATAATTGTTGTTGATCTAACTGATTACCAAACTGGGCTAAGAAAAGATTCTTCATGTCATCCCAACTTGTAATACTATTACTTGGTAAATTGGAGTACCAAATTTGAGCCATATCTTTTAGATTTGATACAAACAACCTACAAGCTTGATCTTGATGTTGAATATTTGCATGAGCTAAAGCTAACTCAAACATGTGAATATATTCTTTAGCTAAATAAGCTTTTCCAGGAATAAAAGGCTCAAGCAAATATTTGTAAACTACCTTAGGAATATCATTGTAGTTTTGAAATCCTAATGGTGTAACTCCTTGCCAAGGATTTGCCATCCTATTCCTTTGAAATGTTGAACTCTTAGACTTTCTAGATCTTCTCTTACGAATTGATAAACCAGAGATAATGGGTGATCTTCTTGATCTTCTAGTTTTCACTCCACTACTTGTTCCCAATTCAGAAACTTTCTTTTGTTCTTCTTCTGATGAAGAATCAGTCTTAGAATCTAGAATATCTTTTGAAACTTTGAAACTTTCCAAACTATGAAATTTCTTGGTCATGAACTGAAAATAGTATCTAATTCTTAAGCCTTACAAATAATTGTTGATGTACTAAAAGTATAAGGCTTATGAACCTAGAGGCTTAATTTTCAGCCCTCCTTCTAGCGCCAAAAGAACTGTTGGCGACCGTTTGGGACGCGACCGCCAACGAGTGTCCTCGAACAGGATTTAGGTGCCTGCTGGTCTCTGGCAACACCAAGGCCCAGATACCTCCAAATAACTCAGTAGTTAATGTGAGTATGTGTGTGTGCTGTTGTAGCGTGTGGTTGTATGAAATGTGACAATTTCGTTGTGTGTGAACTACAAATGACTTACTTTAAACAGATTCAGCCAACTTTGTCCAGTACTGTGAGTTATTGAAATTTTCCTATTTTGTTCAACTACCTAGTCTATGCGGCCCCTATAATACCTACTTGTAACAAATAAAATTTTGTAAAAGCATTTGAGCACAACACTGCAATCTACTCCTAATTTTCCCCAAAGAAAGAGATAGTTCCACAAAAAAACTAGAAATAGAGCAAGATTCGATGGAAATAAGCAAAAAAGAAAAGAAAGCAGATTTGTGTAGACCTCAAATATTTAAACAAGGTAAAATGACACGAGTAAACACTTCGCAATAATGAAATGCATAACTCACAGAACCATGACAAAGAGGCTAAAATCTTTATTCTAGCAAGCCATCTTGCAAACAATCTTCTTTACAAATCTTCTTTGCTCCCAAGTGTGAGAAGTGATTTCCAGTCCTCATCCCCCTTCCCCTTGAAGCCTTTTTATAGGATTCCAAGGTAGGTAGGGAAGTTACATATTTAAAAATATCTCACCTAACTTCTCTCCCAAGTAACTTGGCCAACCAATTAGGAGATTACTTGCCCAACAAGTTAGGAGGTTACTTGCCCAACAAGTTAGGTAAGTTACAACAATTTTGGGTGGTTTCAACCAGCAAAGAGATAAAAAAGCTAAAATGGACAAGTGTCCTATTCAATTACCAAGTGTCTTCACTCAGTCACCAAGTGTCTTCATTCAGTTGCCAAGTGTCTTCATGGAGATAAACAAGTTGTAGGTGACAAGTGTCCCATGCAAGTGACAACTGGCCTTTTTAATTGACAAGTGGCCCATTTTGGAGAAAAAGAGGTTTTAGTTGACAAGTGTCTTTTGTAGTGGTTACAAACATTTAGAAAATTAGTTATAATTACCATAGGAGGTTATGAATTCTATAAGAAGTTATTATCATTATAAAAATACAAAAGTCACTTGTTATATATATATATATATTATATTTATTAGGATCTATTGAGGATTCATATCTTTTCCCCCTAATTTGATAAAATTAATCCATATTCTAGACCATGTAGATCTTCATCCTTCTCTTATTTCGGGTAATGCAATGATTTGGTCAAGCTCAACAATCGAAACATGGATAGCCAAAGCTCGTCCTTGAATAAAATAGATGGTTTCTGCTACCGTTGTTGGCTTGTATGAAATTGAAAATTTGGCCAAGTAGTGTCCAATCATCTCAGGCTTGATTTCAACTTGATTGAATGTCAGGAGGAGCTTCTAGTTTCGCTTTGCGTAGCTTCTTAATGAGGGCCATCGGTTGCCTTTTCAAGCCGCGTTGAAACCTTCTGCACGCATGCGCATGGAAAATCTTGACAAGTTCTTTAGTTTTCATGTCCAGCAGCGCATCAAGATCGACACCACGGTAAGAGAAGTTCTTAAACGTTCTCTTCTTTGGCTACACAGTCCCAACTTCAACCTCGGTGTCCGTCATTTCTGTTCACTCCAGACAATCGCAATGCAACCACAGACGTATCCTCGCCTTCTCTGTGCTCCACAAAACCCCCACATCTCATAAAACATAAAAATTCTAGGTCATTTTGTGGATCCTCTAGCATGGGGCAATGGCTTCCGTTTAGAAAATATAGAACGCTTCCGTATTCTTTGAAACTGTAACCCTAAAATGTTGCAGATGCTTGCTGTTTCTTAGCAAGAAAAACACAGAAAGGATTATCTCCTCATCTTCACTCCTAGCTGCTGTGTAGACAATCTCTGTCTTGATTCAGTCCCTGGCCGTTCCTTGTCTCTACGTGGATTCTTGAACTTGATCTTAGGCTCTGACAAGAAAAATAGATGCAGATGTAGGACAGAGCAGGCGTTAAGGAATGGGCTGTTGTTCTGGAACGTCGTTCGTGCATGAAAGAAGCCCACGGAAGCTTCAAAATGAACATCCCTCAAACTCGGTAGTTTTCACAAATGATGGCAAAAATCAAGGCTCAAAGAGTAGAACCTGGAAACGTAGCACCTCTGCCGTACTCCTCCAGCACCTTTCTTCCCCATGATAAATTAGTAAACTTTCAACAAGATCATATAACCCAAGCTTTGATGAAGTCAATGGCATTCCTCCTTTTTTTTGAATATTATTTGTCACTTGCCTCAGCAATAGAAAACCACAGAAATACATATTTCACATTGCTGGGTGAAGAAGCCGTTATTGGTGAGTGAAAATAAATGCACAAAGCTTGGCTTCTGGTGCAAGGATTCGTGTTCCACGTGTCTACCTATGCATGCCTACGATTTTTGTAAATTTTGATAAGTCTATGTATCATTATGTATTTTTATTCTACATTATTCTCCACATCTTCCAAAACCATTATTTCCCCAGAACCATTACATCCAAAACGTTGCATTTTCGGGGTTTTTCTGGAATCCTTCAATAATGAGGGTTGTTTAAAACCCTTGGCATCAATTTTCTCCATTTCAGACACTTGATGATTGTCTATTCTGGTAGTTAATTTTCTTTCCATCTTTGCATTCTGACTTGAAAAAGTGGGTTTAACGTTAATGGATGACCGAAAATAGAGGATCATATGTTTGAGAAGAGAAGTAACCAAGTGCTATCACAACATCCCTCATAAGAGGCTACGTGGTGGCTTGTTACTGTAGGCCATTTGAGATCATGATATATAAAATAGGAGGGCTTGTCTTATCATGTAGATGTTCAAGTCCTATTGTTGCTCCAATTGCAATTCTCAATCTTGTGTTCTAATCTGTTCCATGAAATGGCCTAATGTGCCAACATGTAGTTTACAAATATTTTTCTAAGCCTTTCATTCTTGGAAAAGCTTATTTAGCTAAAGAATATGTTCAAATTTTTGAATTATCTTTAGCTCATGCAAATATTCAACATCAAGATCAAGCTTGTAGGTTGTTTGTATCAAATTTAAAGGATATGGCTCAGATTTGGTATTCAAACTTACCAAGTAATAGTATTACAAGTTGGGATGACATGAAGAATTTTTTCTTAGCCTAGTTTGATAATCAATTAGATCAACAACAACTATACTATGGGCTAATACAAGCTAAGCAAGGAGTTAAAGAGTCAATTAGAGATTCTAACATTAAGTTTCAACAAATTTGTGGACTATTTCAAAGATAATATAGGCCATCATAAGAAATGCTTAAAGAAACTTATCTTAAGGCTGTTAACCCCAACATTTCAATTTGGTTAAGGACAACTCCAAACTTAACTACACTAAATGACTACTTTAGTGAAGCTATACAGTTAGAAAAAGAGTTGAACTTGAATCCTGAAGAAAATATTGCAATTCAAAAAAGAGAAGAAAGAGTTATGATTCCTATACAAGATTTTGCTCAAATTAAAGCTTTACTAGGTCCATCTCATGTTAAGATAGAGCAATAACATGAAAGAGTATAATTTAAAAAAGGACAATTAATGAGTGATATGTGTACCAAAATAGTGAAGCTTGAAAAAACCATGGAAAGAGTTAATATCAAAGAAGAAAAGAAAAATAGAAAGCATAAATATCAAGACACTAAGTTATTAGAAGATGAGGATGAAAGTGACCTAATTATGTCTAACTTTCTTGATATTGAATCTAATAATGAGTTATCTAGTGTTCATTATGCAAGTAAATCTTCTAGCAGTGGATCTAGCGATACTTCTTCTCTATCAAGTTATGAAGAAGATATGTATTCAGATGAAGAATGTAATAATAATGAGGAAAATGGATATATTCTTTAATCAAAAGAAATATTGACTACTTCTAGACCCCCAAATTTTATTACTAATCCATCTACTAAGAGAAAAGCTTTTGAGCCAAATAGAAGAGATAAGAATAAAGATAAAGATAATTAAGTAGAGAAAAGCACTCCAAATTAGTCTTTTAATAAATGGATAAAGAAACCAAGATTTATTGGTGATGGAGAGTATGATTTTATTGAAGACCTTAAACATGTCAAGGCCAATATTAGCTTTTATTAGTTACTTCAAATAGGAGATCAGCAAAGAAAGGATTTATGGTTCATTAAAGGTGAAAGGAGAGTTAGAGAATCAGAGTTAAGTTATGTGTCTAATCATGATGAGAAATTAAAGACCTCATATGATAAGGAAGATCCTCCTTTCTGTTTGACATTGAAATTAAAGGATAAATACCTACACAATTGTTTGATTGATTCTGGAGCTACGTCTACTATAATTCCATTGTCTATATGTAAGAAACTTGGTTTGATTCCTGAAAAATCAAATAAAAAGATTGTTCAATTGGATAAAAGTAGAGTGAAGATTCTGGGCCAATTACCAAATTTCCTATTGGAAATTGCTTCTGAAACCCACGTTAGAAGTAGAGTAACTATTCAAGTGGTAGATATACCAAATTCGCATAGTCTTTTATTGAGTAGGAGTTGGAGCAAGAATTTCTCAGGTTATATATCAACAGATTATTCTCACATGTGGTTACCTTGGAAAGGAGAACCAAATCAAATATACATCTATAGTGAACCTTTGATGATTAATAACATTACTTCAAATGAAAAACGTAAAATGGTTGAAAAAGGAGGTGTTAAAAAAAAAATTTGTACACTCAATGAAAATTATAGTTCCGAAAAAGAACACTCAAAAAATGAGGATAAATGGGAGTTATACTTTGATGGTTTATGTAATTCAAAAGGTGTATGATTCGGTATAGTTACATTTAGAAATGATTCACCTGAAATTCTCAAAGAAATTCATCTATCTTTTCTTTCTACTAATAACAAGGCTGAGTATGAAGCTTTATGTATTGGTATAAGAATAGCTCTAGATAAAAAGATTAGAGTAATCACTATAAAAGGAGACTTAAGATTATTTTGTG
This sequence comes from Gnetum montanum, assembly GCA_015680685.1. NCBI lineage: Eukaryota > Viridiplantae > Streptophyta > Gnetopsida > Gnetales > Gnetaceae > Gnetum > Gnetum montanum. Next base: position 120,356 of record MNCI01006214.1, read on the forward strand.
AATAAGTAAAGGGTAACTATGTAGTAAATAGCTCATTCTTAAGACCTTATAAGAAACTTGTTTGTAAGAGGTTAGATTAGTTTCAACATTGCTGAATAAAGCATATAAATAGAGCAAAGAATCTTATAGTAGATGATTTGGCAAAGGCAACTTCATCATTGGATATGCAAATAATAGAAAGTTACAAAGATGTAATGATTGAAGAAGAAAATAAGCCATCAGTACTAGATAAGATAAGACATTTACAAATATTTGAAGATGATGATCAAGTACTAAGATTTATGAGAAACAAAGAAGAATTTGAGGGTCAAGTGATACCTGAAACGTCATCAAACTCCAAATATAATTTCATTCCAAAAAGGATGATTGACTTGGAACATGAGTTCAAGAAAAATTTGCTTACTGGAAAGGATATACAAAACCCAGATAGTTAAGCTTTTGAGGTAGTGAATTTTGGATTAGACAAGATGCCAAAGATGTTGAATGTTACAAAGGAAAGAGATTCAAGTTTTAAGAAAAATTTGTTAACATGTCTAAGAAATAATTTGGACAATTTTTCTTGGTCTTATGATGATCTTAAAGCTTTTAGACCAGATGTGATGACACATAAAATTCCTTTAATAGAAGGTTGTAAAATAGTCAAGAAAAAATAAAGGAACTTTTTTCCATCATTTGAACTAGCTATGGAAGCCAAAATCAAGAAGTTGTTACAAGCATGAATCATATATCCAGTATGATATTCAACATGGCTTGCTAACCTTGTTCCAGTGAGAAAAAAATGGTGATATAAGGCTTTTTTTAGACTTTAGAAATTTGAATGATGCCTCAAAAAAGGATAAGTATCCACTTCCAAGAATTGATAAGATGCTGATTAAAGTCTTAGATTGTCAAATATATTCTTTCTTAGACGGTTTCTCATGTTATAATTAGACCATGGTAGATAAGAATGATAGATACAAAACAACATTTATCACCAAATGGGGAACTTTTTCTTAGCAAAGAATGCCATTTGGATTTTCAAATGCTGGAGCTACTTTCCAAAAAGAAATGGATTTAGCATTTAAGAATTTATTAGGAAAATTTATGGTGATTTATTTAGATGATATTACAATATTCTTAAAAAAGAAGAAGATCATATTAATCATCTCCAGCAAGTTTTCGACAGATGTCGTGAGTTTGGTATTTCATTAAATCCTAAGAACTGTATCTTTGGGGTTAAATCTAGAAGCTTATTAGGCCATATGATATGTCAAGAAGGAATTACCATAGAAAATTCCTGAATCCAAGCAGTATAGAATATTGAGCATCCCAAAAGTAGGAAATCTCTTAGATATTTCTTTGGGAAGATAAACTTTATGAAAACGTTCATCCTTGGGTTTACTGAGATTACCAAGCCTTTGATGCATATGATTNTCCTTGGGTTTACTGAGATTACCAAGCCTTTGATGCATATGATTAAAAAGGATGTCCAAGTAGAGAAAACACCAAAATTAGAGAGAGATTTATCAAAAATTAAAAAATCTATGCAAGAGGCTCCATATTTGGTGAATTCTAGGCTTAAAGAATATTTTTGGTTATATTATTTTGTTTCGAATGATTCTATCGTTGTCGTTTTAACAGAAAAAGATGATAAAGGTTAAGATGAACCAATTGGATTTTTCTCGTATCAATTGAAAGGTTCAAAATTAAATTATTCAGACTTAGAGAAATAAGCATTTGCAGTCATCAAAGCACTTTAGCAGCTTAAATATTATTTGGAAAGTTCATTAGTTCACATTATGTTAATTGAACCTGCAGTCAAGCGATTATGGACCCGCCTTCAAATCTGAAGAGTTTATCATATGGGAATCAAAAAAATATACTTTCTTATTTTCCTCATCAAACTATTATCCTCAAGGAAATGGCCTAGCAGAATCCACCAATAAAAAGCTTATCCCTTATATCAAGAAATCGATGAATGGGAATCCAGGAAATTAGATCAATTCTCTACAATCCGTGTTATGGTTAGATTGAATTAGATTCAAAAGAGCTATTGGGACATCACCATATAGCTTAGTTTATGGTTTTCTAGTAAGAATTACAAATAATATTGTAAGCTCAGCTTTTGAATTTGTACAAAGATATAGTGAAAAAACTAATAAAGATAGAAGTTTCATGACTTTGCTTATTAAAAGAGAAGCTGAAGTAGATAAAGCAAGGGATAATTTGTTACAGAATACCTCTCAAGTTAAAAGATTGTTTAATAGGAAAGCTCTGAAAAGAACTTTCAAGATAGGGGACCTTGTCCTATTATGGAATATGAAGAAACTAAATAATTTTACACCGACGTGGATTGGTCCATTTCAAATTACAAATAAATTTTCAAAGGATACTTACAAATTATCAACTTTGGATGGCATGAAATTGCAATTTCCATATAATTTTTTGCATGTAAAACATTATTTTAGACAATTGCATACAGCTTGAAGATACCCTTACATAAAGTAATATATGTATATACTATTAGATATAATAGGAGTATAGTATTAACTATTATGTTTAATTATGCTATTGGTATATTGTTAGATAAGTAGATAGTATATTATAATATTAAATATATTTATGATAAATTTATTTAAATTAGAAAATAGTTTAATAATTTAATTCCTACAAGTGTGACAAGTGGAAGAGGTGATTAATCAACCACTTAGTGGGAAGTTGTCTCAATTAAGTGAAGATTTTGACAAGTAGTTAGATTGTGCAAAAAGAGGGAAAATTAGTTGAAGACTCTTGGAGGGAATTTTAAATTTCTAGCTACTATGAGAAGAGGATTGGGTTATTTAGGATTTCCTCATTTTTCAATTCAACTTGGGTAGAGAAAGTGAGAAGAGAGCTAATTTGAAAGAGAAGATGGATTTTCGGAGAATGATGAGGAAGCCTTTCATTCCTTATGTGATAGGATATTTCCCAGAACATGTGTTAAATGCTTACTTGAAAGCTAGAGCATGTCAAGCACCTAAAGAATGTCCTTTCATGGCTTGGTTGGCTGATGAATTCGCATTCTTCATAGGAGGTTGATGTGTGGCGAGGTACCCCTACACTCAACCATACCAAACAAACGTAGCACGCGTGATCCAATCGAACTCCATAGAATAAATACCTAAACGCTGCAAGGAACACTTGGGGTTAATTAATCGTTGTCTTCCCAGACTTACTTGTTGTTGTCATGGTGTATGGTTAAGTAAGTCCGAGGTATATGATTTTTTTCATCTTTTATGGTTTATCTCCTATGCTAAAGGGTGAAGGGTTGATAGACTAAAACTAACTCTAACTACAGCACTAAGTCCTGGTGTCAGTATCTATTCCCACTTTCTGTACACACCGTAAACTATGCAACTATGGCTACCAAATGCTAATCATTACTGGGATTACCACACGTAAGGCACGTTCTCGAAGCAGTTGTACTGAGGCACCTAAATAGCCTAAGTGTGAAAAGCAGCAGATTCTTTGACTAGCCGCACACATTTGTAGATGCTAGTAATCAAGTCGTACTTATTCCACGTTCTAGGAGATAAGGGTAAGAGAATCTAATTGCGATGAGTAGCCAATTTCTTGGCTATCCGTACACATTCATCAATGCTCGTAACCAAGTTGTACTTATGCCACGTTACTAGGAAAGCAATAAATAACATTAAATAAACCTATTCATGCACTTCAAGGTTTATCCACAAAGCTCGTCTTTATTTCCATACACAACTTGCATTCAGGTACAAAGTTGCTCAAATAAAGAACTGTTCAATTGGGGGACTCCTACTGCAGGCACATGGAAAATATTCTATCTTTGGGGTGATCAATCCACCAGAGCTTCACTACTTTATGCCTAGGATGATAAATGAGGGGAGTGCCACCTCTTATTTATAGATTTGGTAGCAGACCGCGATATCGCGTACGTGATATTGCATCTTGTGCATATCATGTCTCATCATACCCCCATGACTGAATGAAAACTCATCCTTGAGTTTCTTACAATAATATCATGTAGGTATGAAATTATTGAGGGGAATGGAACTAATGGAATGACATGTGAATGGATCATTATTACAAGACTTGACAAAACTGGTGTTCATGACAACAAGGGTGAACACCTTATTACAATGAGATCAGGCCACATTTAGTAGCTGAGAGAAAAGAGGAGAGAGAAGAGAAGAGAAGAAGAGAGAAGAGTCTTGCTGCTGCCAACGCCTAGATTGCGCCTTCCATTGTCCATCCGTAACCGCATCATCAATCTTGCTCCTTGCATAGCTTCTTCAACACTACTCCGTTCCAAGTGTTTTCCCTACATCCATTCTATTGTTGTGTGAGTGCCATATGTACACACAACACAATCATATATTAGCAAGGGTAATTTAATCATTAAGTAATTAATACCTTGCTTCAGTGTAAGTCCATTGGCTAGGTTGTGGTATGGTTGATATGGACCTAGGAAGATGTAGATGATGACTACCAAAGGTGTAGGGGTTAGGAAGAGAAACGAAAAAAAATTTGGGGCTTAGGAGAAAAATTGAAAAATCAGGCCCTGTACCCCCATGACTAATCACGAACCTCCGATAACATTAGAATGGAGAAAAAAAAGGAGTAAGAAGGATAGGTAAAAACTGACAATGATGGCATCAGTGAAGTGGATGTCAAGATGGAAATGATCAAAAATAAAATTAATTGCAAAATGTTAAGGAAAAGAAGTTAACTAGTGCTCCAAATAGGAATGTCAGTGGTTCCTCCCAAAGCAGGCTCATGCCATTAATGCCCTGACAAACCCACATTCAAAGAGTCCGTAGGCTCTAGGAATGTCTTTTGAAACAAGAGTTAAAGTCTTAACCGTAAGAATTTACTGAAAAGAAAATAATGCATCAACCACTATATATACACTAATGATACAACCAGCAATGAGTTGAATAATGGAGAGAAGGATGGAGAGAAGAGAAGTGGAATGGAATCCCAAGAACAAGGTGGTGTACAGCCCCTTGTGTGTTGCATGGTTAATGTGACTTGGCAAATCTCATTCCAACTCCGGGCTCAAAACAACCAGTTCCAGTGACTTCGCATCAATGCATTTGGTTAAACCATCCACTTGGATAACGAGGATGCATCTTCGAAGAGCCACCACCATTCTGATGAAACAAAAGAGAGACAATGGGAAGTGAGAAGGGCCTTAGTTAAAGGGAACACTTTTGGTTCCATTACCAGTGCTTGTAGCCCAAGGTTATTCCATCTAAGGGGTGTGCTTTGAATCCTCACTTTGGTTTTTTTTCTTTTGGTTTTGTGTTTTTATGTGTGAGAACCACACCATGAAAATACTTCTTATTTTTATTGTCTCAGCTTTCGAAGAATGGATAACATCAGAACGGTAAGAAAACACAAGAAGGAACATCAAAGCACCCAAGTGAATGACCAAAACAAAAGCACCAAGTTCCCTTGAAGTCACACCCTTTGCAATCCTTGAGTCCTTCCGTAGTTTGAGAAGTAGCTAGTCACTGTTTCATTAAAGTTCTTATTAGAAGGGAACTATACACTTCCAGGCAAAGAGAAACCATAGAGATTGGTGGACGGATGGATGAAGTGATCTCATTGCCTACCATATCAAAAGAAACATACCATCAATATGAAAATAGTTCATACCATCAGTTCTGAACACTTATTATGGAACAAACTTATAGGGTGGATGACACACATGCACACACACATAAAAAATAGAAAAATTATAATGATGGTGTAAAACAAAAATTAGAAAAGTTAAAGAAATTTGTAAAAAAAAAATAGCAAAAGTTAAAGAAATTTGTAAAAAAAAAATGTTGTAAAAACAATTTGTAAAACAAAAACTTAAAAGAACTGAGGGCCCCATATGGTTAGCATAGGTGGCCATCTCCCCCATGATTGAGTTGTAAGGGAGAGATCTGAAATAATGAGCATCTATTTAAATTTCGAAGAAGTACCCAACTTCTCCAAATTGATGATCTTAAGTTGAGGGGTGGAACTTGGCGATGCTCATGTTCCAATGTGTCTATGCCATGTTTTTTGGCATGAGTTGTCTTCTCAGTTCATTCCATGCATATTTTCTTGCTCCTTCGAGTGGCTATCAACCACGGGGTATCTACTACTAGTTGTGTGGTTGTTACATACAGGCATATTTGTTGCAGAGTTTCAAGGGCACACCTATTACATGGAGAAATATCCTCCATGTCATCACCCAATGAATCATTGTATGTGATGCATGGAACTATCTTCTTCTTGATCTTTCCGTAAATGTTTATCTTAGAAATTTGCAAGGAAAGATCACGGATACCCAGGTACGTGTCTACAGGACTTAGCCATGGCCTTCCCATTATTATGGGAAAGTCCCCTTCATTGTTGTTTACTTTGATCACCAGAAAGTCAACTGGGTATGACCACCCACACACAATGGTGATAATGTCCTCCACCAATCCTAAGGGAATGGTGATGGACTGGTCAACCAGCTCTAGTTGTATGTTACTCTTCTTAGGTTGGGCCAAGTTCCAGGCTTGATACATCTTTTGTGAAATTAGGTTAACTCTGGAACCTAAGTTAAGAAGAGCTCGATTTGGTACATTTCTGGCAATCTGTAAATGAATTAAGGGGTTCCAAGGTTAGATAGTTTCCTGGGAAGGTGGCCCACCTTTATCCAGTCAGTTACGGTATGTGTTAACATAACCGTTTACGTACTTAGTTGTTGGACTGAAGGGTTCTCCAAAGCGTTAGTTGTTAGAGGCCTATACATATTCCCAACCGCTTGTTGTTGCGAAAGTTTGTCTAGGATCCTAGTTCTGAAGAAGGATCTCTTCTTTGTACAGTTGTTAGAACTAGCACCCGGTTGGATATTTACATGTTGAATATTTACAGATCTCAAGGCGTTACGTTGTTGCGGTAGGGTAGGTAATTCCCCTTTCATTGTTGGAACAGGTTGTATGGGAACTACAAGTGGAAGAGGTGTGGGTGGAGTTAGAGGATGGACTCCCAGAGGAGAAGGAGTCCTTCTGAAGTACTCCCAAACTTGGTAGTAATGTTAGGGAGTAGTACGACCCATAGAGTTACCTGGAGAAACTGGCTGCTACACATAATAACCGTAAGGATCGGGCTGCCGGTAAGGGTATTGATGTGTTGGTAGTGGCATCCCCCATAATTGTGGGTATTGCCACTACTGATGTTGTCCAATAGGCTGTGGAGGGGTTCCACTTGGATAATATGTTAAGGGTAGGTGGAACTGCCTTGGGTTACCTTGTGGATAAGGTAACCTTCAGGGTGCTTGCCATTGATTAAGTCTTGGATTTAACGCATACACCCCAGACTCCTGTAGATGTGAGATAATTGGGCAACATCCCTTAGGATGGTCATAGTAGCATACATCACATCCACTGTCATTGTCTAAATTAGAATTCATAGCCTCATCGGAGATAGGAATTTTCCCCTTACCCTTGTTATGTGGAGGTCTTAAGTTTCTCTGCTTGGTTTTGCCTTTGTCACTACTTTGTTCTACCTTAGACTCTACTTCAATTTTCAAGACTGTTTCTATTCTTGAGTCTAAGGAATCCCACATTTGATCTACCTTAGCCAATACCTCGGTTGTTAACTTTTAGATCGGTAAGGTTTTCCGATTCACCAACTCTTTGAGTGGTGACTCATCCTCCTCATCATAGAATTTTACTTCCTTATTGCAAAGGGAGGGATCGCAGTTGTATTCTTCCATACTTTCCCTCTTACGTAGCTCACCCTCTTCCTGCGCTACTTGTTCCAACAAACTTTCAACTTCATGGGCTCTCATTTGGAAAAGTCTCACTTGGGCGTAAGTCCCAAGAGTTCTTCTTGTTTCATTTCATAGCCCATCCACAATGTGACGAAGTTGATCTCTCTTAGCATACCCATCACTCAGGCAACGATGTAGCAGTATATAGTAATGGGCCATGGTAGCATCAAAGGGTTCATACATACCTTGTTTCTAGCCTTAGATCTGCTTACTTAAATTGGACACTCTGGAGTACGTTTGACATTTCTTGTTGAATAGTTCAAGCAACGTACTCCACCTCCTAATGGTTTCCGATTATAAGGACCGGTACCATCTCTCTGCTTCTTCGGTGAGTGTCCTTGGGAATAACTTAAGCTTCTACCACTCATTATCTATATTTTGCAAGGCACAGGCATCGTGGAATGCCTATAAATAATGTTGAGGATCAGCATTGTATCCCCCTTCAAAATGTGGGATATTATTTATGTCTAGGTGCTTGATCCTGTTGTCTTTTAAGTGCCTTATGGGGATCCTAACTGCCTCTCTGATATTGAGCATGCTTCGGGTTATGAGTAGGGGTTTTTCATGATCTTCCCTATCATGATGTCTATGATGTCTTCGTGGTGATTCCCTACTCTCCCTACATCCTTGCCCTTGTCCTAACTCCCGACCTTCCTGTCGAGGTCTTTCATCTTCTTTACTTTTACCCTCTCAGTTGTGCTCACGATGGTTGTGCCCAGAAGTGGAAGGAGAGTGTGAATGATGAGACGAAGGAGAAGAGGAAGGGGATCCATTACCATGGTGATGTTTCTTACCTTCTCTTTGGCTACTTCGACCCCAATCGTTGTGAAAATCTAAGTGTCCATCCTTAGTGTGGGTGGTTGTTCCTACCGTGAACAGTTGATGTTCACGGGGATCAGAGCCTGTAGCATGTATAGTTGATCAAAGGCTCTGATTCCTAGCCTCTTCACCATTTTGAGGAGGAGGAACATCATTTTCTAATAAACCCGTTGTGAGGGGTTCCTTGTCTCCTATTTCACTAAGGACATGGGGGACCTTTCCCTTCAACAATGACTGTTGGCTCTCCTAGCTTTTGTCCCTCATACGTTGGGCATCTGTGGGGTAATGATCCCTCATGTGAAAATCTTCCACAACGTATTCAGCGAAATGATCTTCCATGCCAATTTTTACCAAGACACAAAAAAGCATGCGAGAGATTGATCGATCTTGGGGTAACATGATGTTACCTTGTAAATCTCTCCACCACAGTTTTTCGTCTTCGTGGAGTATAAAAGTGAAGTTGGGAATATACTCATCGGGATGAGTATATGTCATCTTGTATTATTTAGGACTTGGCTGATTTTGGTTATGTGTATGTCGTTGACTATCTTCCGTGTTATCCCTAGATGAGTTAACGTTATGAGAAGAAGCCATTTTATTGGTGTGCTATTCATCGTTATATATGTTCTTATTTAACAAATTAATCCAAATGTTCATTAAGGCTCACAATGATGTGAAAGATTTCCTAATGTTTTAATTGGCGTATAAACACTTAGTCCGCAGCAACGGCACCAATGATCAGTGGCGAGGTACCCCTACACTCAACCATACGAAATGAGCATAGCACGCGCGATCTAGTCGAACTCAGCAGACTAAATGGCTAAATGCTGCAAGGAACACTTGGGGTTAATTAATCATTGTCTTCCCAGACTTACTTGTTGTTGTCATCGTGTATGGTTAAGTAAGTCCGAGGTATATGATTTTTTTGGTCTTTTATGATTTATCTCCTATGATAAAGGGTGAAGGCTTGAGAGACTAAAACTAACTCTAACTACAACACTAAGTCCTAGTGTCAGCATCTATTCCCACTTGGCGTACACACCCTGAACTATGCAATTGTGGCTACCAAACGCTAATCATTACTGGGATTACCACATGTAATGCACATGCTCGAAGCGGTCGTACTGAGGCACCTAACTAGCCTAAGTGTGACAAGTAGCCAATTCCTTTCCTAGCCGTACACATTCGTAGATGCTCGTAATCAAGTCATACTTGTCCCACGTTCTAGAAGATAAGGGTGAGAGAATCTAATCGCGATGAGTAGCCGATTCCTTGGCTAGTCGTACACATTCGTCAATGCTCGTAACCAAGTCATACTCATGCCGTGTTACTAGGAAAGTAATAAATAACATTAAATAAACCTATTCATGCACTACAAGGTTTATCCACAAAGCTCGTCTTTATTGCTGTACACAACTTACGTTCGGGTACAAAGTTACTCGAATAAAGAACTGTTCACTTAGGGGACTCCTACTGCCGGCACATGGAAAATATTCTATCTCTGGGATGATCAATCAGCTAGAACTTCACTACTTTACCCCTAGGATGAAAAATGAGAGGAGTGTCACATCTTATTTATAGATTTGGTAGCAGACCGCAATATCGCGTACGCGATATCGTAGGGGACGACGCGATATCGCAGGGGATGCGATATCGTAGCGGCCACGATATCATGTACGCGATATCACTACTTGTGCATATCGCGTCTCATCATAGGTTTAGAAATAGAATAAAATATTTGGGGACAGTATAAAAATTTCATCCAAAAGGAGGAAAGGGAGAAAGAACCAATTAATGAAGATTCATGGGAAGAAGCCTTTGTGTCCCATGAAGAAGAAGAAGGATCCAATTGGGAACAAAATACGAATCCATCTGAGAAAGAAGATGAGAGGATTGCTGAAGAAAAAGCTCAAGAAGATTAATTTGAAAGCTTAGCAAGCCAAAAATTAATAGAAAAACATTCATCACTTAGATATTGCTTATGAGAAGGTTAGAGATATGAGGATTCCTACCAGAGTAACCCTTACCATTCTCTTCCAATCTCAAGAATAGTCCATAAATAAAGGACTTGATAATGTATAGTTTGTTTATTTTATTTAGCAATGAGGTTTTTATACCACCAAACCTTATGTTTGATGGGAATTTTCTTCCAAAAAAATTTACCTTTTCATCTGTAAAAATTTCAATAAAATCTTCAAGTATAGTTCATTTTTAAAATGCGTCTGGCATAAATTTCTTTAAGCTTTTGAAAGGGGACAAAATGTTGGCACATTTTGGCCATTTCATGGAACCGAGATATGGGATGATTGAGATCTCCAAAATATTTCAATATAACTATTTCAAATGGCAAGACATGTAGGTCGAAGAGGTATTGATTCTTGTCATTCATTTCCATCAACTAAAAAAGGAATGATGTTTCCTAATGTATGCAAAGAAAATTTGGAGGAAAATATGGAACAAAAGAAAGCAATATATAAAATAACTAGGTTGGTATCCAGCAAAGAAACGTTGCCATCAACTTTGGATCAACTGGTAATCACTAAGACTAAACTTGGCCCAAGGTTTTATTGGAGCATTGTCGAGATAGTAAAGTTTTTGGAATTCATGGCTCGTTCTTTTTCCATCTCAAAGAAAAAAGATGCATTCGAAGGGATTAATGCAAAATAAGAACAAGCTTCTGGATTTCAAGGATACTATGTCTTGGGAAGTTTTACACTTGGCTCTGATCTAGCATCTAAAATTCCAATTCTTGGCGGCCATTCCTGCCTTTCAAAAAAATAAGAAAATAAAAATAAAAATTTTCAGCACCTCTTGAGATCTTCAAAATACTCCACCAAACCAAAACTCTCTCAGCAAGAGCAACAATAGCAAGGACCCAAGAAGAAGCTGAGTCAAAAGCCCAGTTCTCTGCTGCGTTCTCCCACTATGAAGAGCAGAATTGATAGCCTCTCATACTTGGTAGAGGCCATGGGCAGAGGGGGTAATGAATCAAGCAAAGGTTCCAACTCCAAGAACAAGAAGTTCTACAAGTCCAAATCCTACACTGAATTCGCTGTCGGCACCGTGAACTAGCCCGTAGTGTATTCCTCCCTTGGTAATGTCTACTACTCCAAAACCTCCAAGGCTGTGTCACCACTGTTGAGCCATCTAAGACTCAGGGTGTAGGTAATGGCTGCTCCCATGCTACTATTTCTGGTTCTAGTGGTGTGGTACTATATGTGGGGACTGATGCTGGATGTTCTTGTGTTGGGCCTTTTGTTCGATTTTCTGTCAACTCTGGCCACACTGCTCATATCAATAAGGATGGAATTTTTAGAGACTTAGTTGGGCCTATGTCTACATTTTCTTCCACCGTGGCTAGCTCATGTGGCTGGCAGCGTGGTGCTCAAATTGCTGGCCTTCCTAGGTGACCACAATAAACGCCATGGCCCCAGAGGTCCCGTAACGTGGACAATTGATTTCATCCCTCCACCAAAGCCACCAGCTACAGCACAGGAACACTGAGAAGGCATGAATATTTTTAGTTTTAATAATTTCTATGAGAACAAGTTTCACCAAGGAGTACTACAGAGACCCAGTACATTAAATTCCCAACTAGGATTCATAAAGGGTGTGAATGATGCAAATATTCTGCATGTTGTACAAGAAGCAAGGGATGCTTCATCAAAAGCATTTGAGGTGCCAAGACTGGATGAAAAATTTAACAAAGTTGTTGCTACTGCAAGCAAGGTAGCCACTACAGCAAGTGTTACAACAACCACATTTTTTTATGGAACACACGACAACATTACCAAACACCGCAGAGCCCGACGCCAATGCATTCATCATTGTCATTACCAATCCATCAAGTGTGGCTACAGAGACATGAACACATAGCGAGACAAGTGCACAAATGAATAAGCAAAATTGGAATATTATTTAGCTGATGAATCGGGGTTATGGCTTATTCTGAAGAAAACCATCATCGCTAAAAGCAAGTACAAAACCTAAATGCGGGAAATCGAATTAAAAAAATAAAATTCCAATTTCATATCATTTGGTGGCTAAAAATAATTTTAGCATATTTTCTCACATGCAACAAAAATAAAATGACAATTTTATGGAGATCTTGGCTTTATTTCCTAAAATTATTATAATGAAAGAAATATTTGTAAAGTTTGTAAAGATACATGCTAATGTTAGCATGATTTTCTCCTAACTTCATGTATAAGTTATAACTTCCTAACTTGTTGGGAAATTTATAACTTCCTTACTTGGGAAAGAAGTCACCCAAAATATTTGATAATATCTAACTACCTATGAGACCCTATAAAAAGGCTTCAAGGGTCTTGGTGACCAAAGGTGGAAGAGCATTGGAAAAGAAGACATTGTGAAAGATTTCTTGTAAGATGACTTGTTAAAGAAAATATTTTATCCTCTTTTTCATTGTCCTATGAGTTATGTTTCTTTTTTATTTTGTTTAAATTTTTTAGCTAGTGGTTTAGATAGTATTGTTCTTGGAAAATAATTTTGAAATTTGTAGATTACTCTTATTGTTCTTGCTCCATGATAGAAAATTTCTATTAACATTTTGGCATATAAGAGCTTGTGTTTGAAATCCTTAAGAGTATTTTAGTAGTGAATTTATTATTGTGCAATATATAAGAACCACTATTGAGATTGTTGGAAGAGAGCCTCTGCATGTAGGAAAGTCGTTGAATGATTCAATAGTCAAGAGGGTTCAGAAAATCTTTGGTATTTTGATAGGACCAGAATAGCTACTTTTACCTTTAAGTGAATCTTTGTGGTATTTCAATCATAAATTTTCAAGTATTTTGAAGGTTCTATTGAATGAAATTTTTGATATTCATTATCTAGCCAAAATAGAGTCTGGTACATGATAGTTTACCCAACAATTTGTTTGGGTAGTATAGTAGGATTGTCTTGAAGAAATTGCTTATTTGAGCCTTGGACGTTAGCGCAATTTTTAGATATCTTTATTACGAAGTGTTTACTCGTATCATTCTACCTTTTTAAAACATTTGAGATGTTTACAAAAATCTTCTTTCTTTTTCTCTTCTTTCTATTTTCATTGAATCTTGCTCTATTTCTAGTTTTCTTGTGGACTATCTGAAGTAGATTCACAGAGTTGTGCTCAAATGTTTTTGCAAAACTTTATTTGTTACAAGTAGGTATTATAAGGACCACATAGACTAAGCAATTAAACAGAATAGAAACTCTCAACAANTAAGCACCTAAATCCTGTTTGAAGACACTCATTGGCAGTCGGATCCCAAACGGTCACCAAAAATACCCTCTCAAGGTCATTTAATAACCCACCAACCTAAGACTATGCTCACCACAAAATGCACAGTGGAGAGCATATTCAACCATATTAGTCTTGAAAGGATAGTTTTTTGCTACCTTGCTAACACGCATGTTAACTCCATGTTTTGAGCATGACTAGCCCTCTTTGGAATGGCATGTTTGGCACATTCTCAGTTTTCTAAGAACTAAAATTAGTATGTGCATGGCCTACCAAGGGTTAAAAAAAGCACAAACATGTTTACACCCCATAGCAATTTACATACATACTTAGGTAAATTTTATTTGATTACTTTTTCTCATTCATGCATTATTAACTTTGTCAAATAGTTGCCACTTGATGTTTTTCAAGTTTACTTTTGTAGGAACACGACATGTCTATGCATGAGCAAATCATCTCGCCTTTGGTCTTCTTCTTTCCTCATGGGAATATTAAGCAATGCATTGACCCTCATTTCCTAGACCATGAGCCTATAACCTACAATGAGTACATAGCATCTATAGAAGCACCGCTAGATTAGCCTAGCCATGTAGTTAAGGCTCTTATTCTAGAGGTAGGGGACATTGTAGAGGATCCCCTTGTCAAGATTCTTGTCACAACATATGATGGTGAGGTGAGACTACTAAAACTAAGATTCTTTCTACAACCCTAGTATTCTCAAGAAATCATTAAAGTACTTAATGATAACATCAAAGCATTTTCATGGTCATACGAGGACATGCCAAGCCTAGATCCATGACTAGTCCAACACAACATCATCCTTGATCCCTACATCAAACGAATTAAATAGAAAGTGTGCAAGGTTATACCTGAGGTGGCATTGGTAGTCCATGATGAGATCACTGAGCTTTACAAAGTTGGTTTCATCCAGGCTATTGACTATGTAGACTGGGTCTATAACATCATAGTTGTGCCTAAGAAAAATAGAAGTATATGCATTTTCATAGACATGTGGCACCTAAACAAGGCAACCATCAAAGATGACTTCCCATTATCTAGTATTGATCAACTAATTGATACCATCACTAAAAATTTCTTTTTGTCCTTCATGGATGGGTTCTTGTGCTACAACTTGATTAGGATCAACCTTGAGCACCAACACAATAAATCATTCATGACCCCCTAGAATACATTTTTCTACATAATTATGCCTTTTAGACTAAAGAATGTAGAAGCAACATACCAATAAGCAATGACCTACATTTGTAATTACTACATCCTAAGTTTGCTCAATGACTATGTAGATGATATAGTTGTTAAGTCTAGATTGGTTCACAACCATGCAAATGGATTAGCCATAGTGCTTAGGCTATATCCCAAGAAGTGTGCTTCTGGCATTAGAACGGGTAGGATGCTTGAATTTTTAGTATTCTAAGTAGGTATATACATAGACCCTAACAAGGTTAAGGCCATAACCAACTTAGTACCACTATCTAACCTTAGGGAGCTATGAGGGTTGTAAGGTAGAATACAATTTATACATAGGTTTATTACCCAATTAACCAACAAGCTATAACCAATGCAACATTTTCTTAAGAAAGGATCTTACTTTAAGTAGATAGCTTAGTTCTAACAATTCAAAAACATTAAGCAAGAGCTATTACAACTACCTACAATTCACCCTTCATAAGGTGATAAGCCTTTTTACATCTACCTTTCCACTTCTAACATGTCCATCACTTCTTTGGTTTTCCAAAAGTAAGATGATGACATAGAAGTTCCAATCTACTACCTAATGCATGCATTAGTAGCCCATGAAATGAGATACAACAATGTGAAAAGGTATTACCTTGCCCTAGTCTCCTCACTAAAGAAGTAGATGCATTACCTCCTCTGTAGCCAAGTTAACATCATCAACAAGAGCAACATACTTTGAGCTATAACAAAAAATATCTATGAAATTAGTTGCATTGCATAGTGGAAATCAATAACAATAGAGTTTGACCTACATTATATTGTGCAAGCCTTAACAAAATGTCAAGTTATAGCTACACAACCCATGGCTTCACTAGTGGATGACCAAGCTACTATAGACCCTGCGTTCCTGAAGGAGCATGTTCGTAGTGTTAGGAAAGTGCCCAACAACTATGAGGCACTCTTGCACTTTGATGGAGCTTCAACCTCTTAAGGGGGCAGCACCACTACTATTATCATGTTTCCCTCTGGGAAAATCTGATCCTTCGCATATTGCATTGTATTTCCTTACACCAACAACATGGAGGAGTATGAAGGTCTCCTCTTAAGCATCCTTGTAGCATGTAACCTAGGGATCCAACACATAGTGATCCAAGGTGATTCATAAATAGTGGTCAATTAGGTAGCAAAGGTTTACACCTACAAAGCACAACATTTATAGCCTTATTATGATCTAGAAAAACACTTACTCCAACACTTTGCAATTGCCAATGTCCAACATGTTCCTTGAAGAAAAAATTCCATTGTCAATGCACTTGCAACATTAGCCTTTAACATAGTACCTATAATGTTCAACACATTTCTCACTTGGTTGATGGATTGCACTACACCTATCATGCAAACCATTGAAGATGCATCCATAGTCATTGTTAGTACCACCCATGCAAAAGAGTGGTACAACGATATCAAGCATACCTCCTATAAGGTGAGCCTCTACAACACTTAACTACTAGTCAAACAGATGTAGTATGCAAATTTTTGTGGTAGTACATCATCATGCGTGATAATATGTTGTCTTTCAAATCCTACAATGGCATACTACTAACTTGCATAAGTGAAAACAAATCAAAAACAATCATTGAGCAAGTCCATGAAGGACTATGCTAAGGTCATATAGCACCTAATGAAATGATAGCAAAAGTTAGATGTCTAGGCTACTATTGGCCTTCCATGAAGAGCAACTGCATCTAGAAAGTTAAAACATGTGATACTTCTTAGTGGCATAGTAACTTAATGCATGTGCCACCAACTAAATTACAGATAATACAAATCATGTGGTTGTTCTAATACTAGGGCTAGGACATAATCAAACCCATAATGCCTAAGTCATCCATAGGGCATAGCTTCATAATAACCATAATAGAATATTTCACCAAATGGATCAAAGTTATTTTCCTTAATAATATGACATCGCAAAAAGTTTGCAAGTTTGTGTTAGACAATATAGTAACCTGTTTTAGCTTGCTCATGATCATAGTGATGGAAAATGGACTGCAATTTAGTAGCACTAAAACCAAAGCCTTTTGTGAGTACTTCAGCATCAAGCACTTCTTTTCATCACCATAGTACCCTCACGCAAGTGGCCAAGTAAAAGCTACTAACAAGGTCATCATCAACCTCCTCAAGAAAATTCTAAGTAACAAAAAATGATGATGGCATGAGAAACTATTCTATGCACTTTGGACCTACCACATGATGCATTAAACAACAATAGGTATGATACCTTATATAGCCTCATCTACAAATTTGAAGTAGTTTTGTTGCTTGAATTGCTGGTTCCATCACTTTAGGTAATCCTCTTGGACTTCATCGACGAAGGTCAGAACAATGATTTCAGAATCATAGACCTTGACTTAATAGAGGAAGAGTGCATGCATATTATTGATTGCATTAAGTGGTACCAAGAAAGGTAATGGAAAAAGCATCATCACAACCAACATTAGCACCCAATCAGGAAAGGGAACCTAGTACTCAAGGTTGTTTGTGAACCCATAGATAAATTCTTAGCATACTCGGATGGGCCTTTCTTGGTTACTAAGGCCTATGACAACAAAGAATTGATCTTGCTAATCATGATGGAAATGATCTTGCCAATCCAATAATCCATTCACACTTGAAGCTATACTACATCTAGCATGTAGCATTGCACATCAATGAAGAAAGATAAGCATTCATCTACTATAACATTAAACTAGAAGAACTTGTCTACTGTGACATTAAACTAGCATAGCTTGTCTATTATCACATTAAAATGGAGAAACTCATCCACTAGGATGTTAAACTAGCATAGAGATCTACTATGATTATAAAATAGTATTCCACCATGACTCTAATGTGTCATAGCACATTCACTAAGTTGCTAAATTGACACGAAACAATCTACTAGGACTACAAACTAGAATAGCATGATTTTCTAAGACCTTAAATTGGGCCCAAAAGTCTACTAGGATCTTAAACTAGTAAAGCCATGTTCTACCAAGTCCTTAAATTAGGTTTCTTGTTATTCATTAATAAATTTTCCATTAAGCAAATGAGCATACTACAACTCTCCTTCTATATCAAGTGAGAAAGCACACTATAGTTCCAAAATAAAGTACTTGTAGTCTAAAAAACCTATGTTATTGATGTGGCCTTCTACATTTTGTCATCTGTAGTCTATTTGCATTTATGTATCATGTCATTTTATTGTCTTCTTAGAGTTGTATTTGCAAGATGAAGCCCTAGGTAGTTATGCAAAGATGCATCTCATCATAGTAGCAAGTCATCGCATCGCTTTGATGTGCATGATATGAATAGCTAAGCCACTCAAGAGTGCACATCCACATTGTTCCATTATAACCTATTCACATCTACACCTACATCCCAATAGCCTCTCATTCCCTAAAACATTTTTATTCTCACATGCTATGACCACATGACATCCTCTTCACATCTCATGTCAAATTTCAGCCTCCCAAGGTAGATGTAACATAATTCATCCTATGGGAAGCCTCTGGCGATAGGTCAAAGCCTATAAGTTATCCTAGTAAGGAAACACCTATCATATAGATGTCATGTACTTTCGTCAGTGATGAAGCAAAGCCCATCTAGTGACATGAAACTCACTTGATGGAAAATATTTCACTTCATTGTAAGCATTTAGCAAAGTGTCGAGTCCAAATAAGGTTCATCATCATTAAGTAATCCAATAGCAAAGTAGTTCTGTAGTTGGCCCAACCTTGACCATACATCTTGACTCTCTCAAAAGCACTCTGACAAGAGGTCAACATTTTTAAGAGCAAGCCACTCTAGTGCCATGTTCACCATCAACTATGATGCCCTTGCATAATAACATCCCCTTTGCACCTTATTTCTCCTTTTTATCCCTATCGCATGGCCTATGCCTTTTACTCCTAGTTCTCATTGACCATTTGGTATGCCTCTATCCACAATACTCTTGATCATGGTTCAATGACATCTGATCAGGTACAAAAGAGTGATGTTGATGCCAAGTCTACTATGGTGTTTTATTGTTCTTTGTTAATGTGTCTTAGGCCACTTGTCTAGATGTCAACAAAGAGGGGCCAATGAAACACCACCAAAGCTATACTATGGCATCTAAACTACAAATTTTGGCTAACTATTGAGACTATGTTCTTCCCTAGATGATAGCATAGTCAACCTCTAATGAAGATCATAGTTAGCATGAAGGCCTGTTTTGCAATTTTTTCTAAGTGTTGAGACTATGCTAGACCCTAGTAGGGAGCATAGTCAGTCCCCAGTGAAGGGTGTAGTTATCATAGAGGCCATTTTTTTGTAGTTTTGGCTAAGTGTTAAGACTATTCTCAACCCTAGATGGAAGCATAGTTAGATTGTCATGGAGAGTATAGTTAGCTGCTCATAGAGAGCGTAGTCAACATGAGGGCTTAATTTCCCAAATTTTTTCTAAGTGATAAGACTATGCTCTCCCCTAGATGGGAGCATATTTAGCATCTCATAAAGAGCATAGTCAGCAGGAAGGCTAGGTATTACAAATTTTTGTAAGTATTGAGACTACACTCAACCTTAGTTAAGAGTGTAGTTATCCTCTTGTAGAGAGCATAGTTAGCAGTAAGTAGTTTTTTTGCAAATTTTTCTGTCCCAGGAAAATGCTCTGCCTTAACCTAGAGCATAGTGAGCATCTTGTAGTTAAGCATAATCAACTAGAATAGTCTCTAGAAACCTCCTTAGCATAGAAACTTCACTTAGCTTAACTCTAGAATGTAGTGAACTCACCTTTAGTGAATGTACTCAGCAAAATATTTTCTTACTGTATCCCTATTCAGCCCAAATTGTAACTATGCTTGATCCCACATGAGAGCATGAAGAGCATAATCTTGTAGACTATAGTTTTTGGCTTGCATTTTTTTAGATGCATTGCAATATTATCCACACACACCTGTGGTTGGTAGCATAGTCATAGTCTCATAGTCTTACAAATTTTTCCAGATCATAGTAAAGCACAACACCACCAGCATAATGGATAACATAGTTGGGATGAAAGTGTAGTCTCAGTTGTTCCCTCCACCACATGGTAGCCACCTTGCATTTTTCACTAACCTTAAACCTATAAATACCTACACCCTTAAATTTTTCTAGTTGGAAAATAAAAGGGTTGAAAAATCTAAGGAGTGCTTGGGGGAAGTCCAAAGGCATTTTGGTGAACCAAGATGAGGCAAAGTTGGAGGCCATCACAGACCTCTATAGTCCAATAGAACATTGTAGCCAATGGTACACTATAGTGGCCAATACGATAGATGTAGAAACCTCAATAGAATGCTAGTCTTCATACCTACACACCTCGAAGACTATGCTTATGTTCTTCATTGCACCTGTTATACATCATGTACCTTCTAACCATTTTTAGTGTTAACTACGCTCAATCCCATTTCGGGTGGTGTTCTACGTCTTTCCCTCTCTTTCCTTGCATTTTTCACACTTTACTTGAATTTTTCATTGTGTTACACCATAGCCACACCTAAAAATAATCTTGGGCAATGGTCTACATGCATTGATACCATCCACTTCATTGAAACTATTGACTAGACTTGACCCCACTAACACTACTAACACCATTAGCACCATAAACACTACCTACACACTTAACACCATTTCACATTAGCATTGTTGCTAACCATGATAAATCCATGTTGCATCCAGTAAGTTCTTGTTCAATTAGCTAGACCATTTAGGGCACCCCATCTCCACCTCTAGTAGGCCCTTGCATAGATTTGAAGTTAGGCTGTGTGCCCATGGACCTTGGTGTTCTAGCCACTAATGTTTTCAGTTACTATAGATCATGCATGTATGCTCCCATGGTTGCCAGTGTTAAGGGCTAGGGTTTAGGATTAAAATTAGTTATTTTAAGGGAGTTTTAATGGTTTTATGGCTTACCTCCTTGGTTCCATGCTAACTAGCATGGCACTAGCTAGGCATATTGAAAGGGATCAAATTTTGGCTATGTTTGATCTATTTATTAAGGATTGAAGGCTCTAGAATGTGACAATAGAGTTCTAAGATGCATGAAAGGTCATTTGATATCACTATAATGTGTTTATGAGCCCAAATGAGCTATCCAGTCTCCACATTGTCTCCACACTAGCCAGCATGGAAGAGAAGGTCCCTAATGTGGAAGAGTTACGAATCTTAGATTTGAAGCAATTTTAACCTTAATTGATCATGCATTTATTGGAATAGAGGGTTAGGATTTAAGGTAAAAAACTATTTAATTTGGGGTCTTTCTAGGTGTTTTTTTAGATTCACATCATTAGTTCCACTCTTGCTTCATAATGGCAACTGTGAAACTAGCTAGGAAGACTAGATGGGATTAGGTCTTGGCTATTTTAGGTTAATTCTGGCTATGTATGTGTTGTTCTAAGGTTTCGTGAATCAATAGTTAAGGTGCAAGATTAAAATTTATTAATTTCAATGGTTTTTAAATAGTTTTATTTGGCTTACTCCTTGGTCCCATGTTGGTCAACATGGAACTAGGTAGGAAGACCTTATGAAGTTAATTTGGGCTGAAGTTTTGAAGTCTAGTGGCTCTTGGATGTGTGGATAGGGTTGAAGGATGAGTGTAGGTTAATTTTATGTTATTTTGATGCATCCATGACCTTCATGAACCTTTCTAGCTACATCCATGCTAGCTCCTCATTGACCAATGTGGAAGAGAGGAGTTCTCAATGTGGAGGTTAAGAAACTTCTAAAAAATTATCAATTTTCACAAGTTTTGAGTATTAAAGTTTCTGGGACAATTAGGATATTAACATAAGTACATTTGAAGGTAAATCTTGAGAGTTTTGACTATAATCCCCTCCATTAATGCTAGATTTAGCTAGCATGGATAGGATATCCCCCAATGTGAATGAACTTTGAGTCAAGTTTTAAGCCACTTTCAATAAGCTTTGATAGGGTTTCAAAGCAACCAATGCAACAGAGGATTGAGATTCATAATTCAATGTCAAAATTAATTAATTTAAAGGATTTTAGGCATATATGTATTCATTCCTCCTTCATGTTAGGTGTGGTATCCTCAGTGTAACCTAGAGGGGATGATGACCACTTTTCCAAATTTTTTATCAATTTTGAGAGTTCTGAAGGCTTTAAGATACTTTGGTTTGGTATAGAGGTCATTGGGGTAGCTCATGGGGTTGTTTCTATCTATAGAAAAAGTTATACTACATGCGCCCTAGGCATCTATACTAGCCACCATGAAGAGGGAGGTTTACTAGCAAGGAGAGGCTCCAATGATGGAAATTGACATGAACTTCGACTACTATCGACTATCAAAGGTCATGTAGGGGCCCTAGGGATATCAAAGTGAAATATAAGGTCATTTAGGGCTTGGAAAATGGCTTTATGTTATACCGCCTAATCCTCCATTTGGCTCCATGCTAGGAAGCATGGAGGGAAGGGGGAAGGGATGGGTAAGGGTGTTTAGCAATGTGGACAAGGATGTAGAATAAAAATTAACTCACTTTGAGGAAAAACTAGGTCATAAGAGGTTATCAAGAGTTTTGAAAGTTAAAGAAAATGGTCACTAACCCATTTGTTTTGGTTATTGATGCCACCCCCACCGATTCATGAAGGCTTCATGCTAGCTATAATGGAGAGAGCCCCCCTCCCTTAGTGTGGATATATAGATGTACAAGTTTTGAGTACTTTCAACTAGGTTTGATGAGGTCTATGAGTTACTAAGGATGACTAGAGGAATTCCAGGTCATGTGCACCCACTCAAGGGGCCAAATCTAGGCTTGATAGGTTTTGGGAGAGTGGGTAAGTATGTAAGTATGGATGTTACCCCCATGGTTCTATGTTGGGCTCCATGCTAGGTAGTGTTGCCCTAGCATGGAAACATAACATGGCTAGACTTGTTAGGAGCTTGGGGTTGGATTAGGTGGGTTGTAGCTGTCCTAAATTGCAAGGGAGTTAGTATTAAGAGTTATAAGACTATATGGGCTGGTATCCATGCTACCTCCATAATAGGCAACATGGATACAAGGGTGGATGGATTTTTGGTGCTCCAAGGGGTTAAAAGCCCAATGTTGATGAAATTTTTAGTCCAAAAACATCATGCATGAGGCAATATGATAGGGCCCAATATCCAAAATTCAAAATTTAAACTCTAGATTTTTCTTGTCACCATTCCTAGTGTAGGAAAGAAGTTCCTACCCTTGCACTTTAATGCACTTTGATTTCCAATGCACAAAAATGGAAATGAGGGTTGAAGAGTGGGCATTTACATTTAGGCTGCACTTTTATGGTTGATTTTTCTAAGTCTCAAACATAAACTATCATTCTCTACCATATCACACTTCTCAAGGCTTTAGCAGACATTCTTACAATCAACTGCTATCCATCCTGAGTGTGAAAGAACTAGCTCTTCCTCCTAGGTAGTGTAGATATTTCAATTACCTCATTTTTCAAGCTTCTTCAATGCTCATGCAACAATGATGAAGAAACACAAAGGTAGTAGAGAAAACCGAAAGATTCATGCCACTAATGAAGCAACCAATAACATCTCTCACCTACCTAGGCTAATTGTCATCCAAGCCTCCTCATCTCTAACCTCAAGAAACATCATTTTGACTATTTTCTTTAGTGTTTTTGTTTTTTTTAGCTAGAATAGGAACCATTTTCTTCAAATCTATGCAAAGGTGATTGATGAAGTTGAATTATTACAAAATCACACCTCATATTTTGGCCTTTTCCTAGTAGATTTGGGGTTATTTATAAGACACCATAAAATTTTGCATGTTATAACCAGTCTTCATCATGTATCTTTCATCCAATGAAAGTTGAGGAAAACGTTCACTGTAAATGTGAAAATTGTAATCCACAATGGGCAATTTCACATTATACTTTTGAGGCTGGAACATTGCCTCATAAGTGGTCAAAGCCTTATTTCCTAGTGAACAAAATCACCTAGTGTCTATATTTGAGCTTTGTTGGGGGCAGGGGAGGAGGACTTTAAAAATGCCTTTTAGAATGCCAAAAAATGAAATTTGATGGTTTTTATGGATGATATGCATTTTTCTATGCTAAAAAAACCTACAAGGGGTAGACTCACCTACCCCCAATGTGAAAGAGTGGGGGGTTTGAAAACTTTCCCCTCTTCAACATGGAGAAAAAATACACAACTTGGAAACTTTCTCCCAACCTAGAAACCTATGCAAACACCCCCCCCCCCCCCCCCCCCCCCCCCNTGGAAAGTTTTCCCCCAATGTGAAATTTTTTCCCTAGCCTAAAAATTCTCTCTCCCACACCCTAGGTTGGGAACTCTCTCCCTAGCTTGAAATTTTTTTCCCAACATAGAAATTCCAATCCCCTAGAATGGAATCCATAAGAAGAAAAATTCATCAATTCATGCACGTCAATGTTGACCAACAGCTTCAATAAGCAAGGTGATGAGCTCAACATGGAAATTTCATCTCCAACTTGGAAGGTGTGCCCTAGTTACTATTTATAATAAATGGAATGGCCATGGGGGGAAGAACTTACTATGTATAGTAAACCCCAAAATTTGGGCATCTATATCACCTAAAATTGCAGTAAATTTACATCAAATTTGTAGCCATTTTAAATCTTCTTTGTAGCCCCATCCATGACCCAAATAACCTATATAAGAGAGCTTCTAATACCCTTTAGAAGTTCCATGTTTTTTTCACAAAGTTCAACAATTTTTGACCATACAATAAATAAGGTTCTAAAATTTTTCAGCAAGTCTGGCATTTTTTTGTTTAA
Organism: Gnetum montanum; assembly: GCA_015680685.1. NCBI lineage: Eukaryota > Viridiplantae > Streptophyta > Gnetopsida > Gnetales > Gnetaceae > Gnetum > Gnetum montanum. The sequence continues at coordinate 145,231 of MNCI01006214.1, forward strand.
CAAATTCTCATGAAGGTTCAACCATTTTTCACAATTCCACACTTGGGCCATTTTCAAGCACTCAAGAGCTCTTGCAAATTCGCATACTTGCATTCTCTTAAACCCCAGCATGAAAGCATTATAGCCTTGAGTGACCCAATTGATAAATCTAAGGTTGTAATAGTGAAGGAAGGTTTGATAACATCATGAAGTTCATCACATCAACTTCAATGGGCTTTGAAATCTTGCTCAAGTAAACCCCCTCGCCCCCCCCCACCCCCCCACTTTTGCTCATCTAAGCATCATTTGTACACATTTCTCTAACTTATTTTTATTCTTTATTAATAAATTTTTAAGTCTTATGTTTTGTGTAACGATGGAAAACGTCGGCAGCTAGAAATACCGACCGATATTCCATGTACACAGCTTTAACCACGGATCCACGCGAGGGCTAAGCTGGAAAAACGAATCCGCGGTGCCCTGAACGGTCTTGTCGATCAGACAGGGACTTATGGGTCAGTAAAAGCGGTGACGATTACGGATTTTTGCGTGACGTGATTTGTTGCGAGAGATTGTAAAATGGGAAGACAACGATGTAGATGGATCGCTACGAAGATAACACTAAAACACCAGAAAGATGCTAATCGGGAGAGAAAAACGTATACTTCGCAAAGATCAAAGATCTATGTTTCAATGCTGGATCGGATATATGCTTCCGTGTATATTACGTTACAATGGGAGAAAACCCCCAACAACTGGATACAAAATGAGCGCAAAACAACAAGAAAACTGTGTGGACAGAAATCTGATCTACCTTGTAGACCCAAAGCCTAGGTGCAGGAATGGTCAAGCTCTGAAGTCTGTCGATCTTTTGAACGATAGAACCTGCTAACTGGGTGAGACAACTCTACAATTCCCGTTCTGCTTCTTTGCTTCGGGTAGATCTGCTGTTAGGACTCAGGCGTGCTATGTTTTGTTTCGGCTAACTGATCGTGTTTGCAGCGATTACCAAAAGGTTGCTCTTGTTTCTCTGCTCAAGGCGATGAGTGTTCCCTTGCTCAGAAAATGCTCTTATCCTCTTGATCTGCTGTCAACAAAAAGCAATAAGTGCTCTGGTTTGTCAACTTGTCCACTTTCTCCTCTCTTTCAAAAATCCCCCCCTTTGTGTATTTGTTAGGCGGGGTATTTATAGGCCGCGACACGCGCAACCCTGATGATGTGGGCCCGAATGTTGCGGATCCTGTTGGCGCGATTCTTTTAAGTCGAACTGCGACTATGCACAACACGCTCGTTTGCATGCTGTGCGTGTAAAGAGCAGACCCATGGGCGTGTCTCGGCTGTGTTTGCGCTCATTCGCTTTGTGTTGCGTGTATGAACGCACAGACGTAAAAACAATGAGTTCAAGATCGTTTTACGCTCACCATGCAGCTGTGCGTGGCAAAGCGTAAATGTAACGTACGCTCACTACGCAGCCGTGCGTGGTGAAGCGTAAACCAAGTTTTAACTTACGTTCATCACACAACTGCGCGTGATTAACTGTAAATAATGCATAACTTACGCTTCCCACGCAGCGGCGCGTGGTGGAGCGTAAGGAGCGTGCAACTTGGATCATGACCCACGCACTGGTACGCACCGCTGCGTAACGAGCGTAAAAGCCACTTGTGTATGCGCCGCAAGAAAAGAGTGCCGACTCGTCATGCCTCTCTGGATTTTGCCTTCAACTGCTTTGGAGCTTATTACGCTCATCACGCTGCCGTGCGTGATGGAGCGTAAACTCGTCCTTGGCCAAATTCGTCATTAACTGTCTTTGAGCCTATTACGCTCATCACACTGCCGTGTGTGATAGAGCGTAAACTTGTCCTTAGACAAATTCGAGGCGCGTTCTTGCTCAAATTACGAATCTTCGCCTGAGGCCGACCCGTAATTTTCATGGTGTTTCATTTTTTGTTCAAGTAAGTTAAATTTACTATCTATGCATTATGTGAATCTATTTATATTCCCAAATTTTGCATCTCCTAAGTCCTTGGTGGATCTATTAGACTGGTCAAGGTACCTTGAATTCCATTTCTATCATGGAGGCCCTAGGGATTTGAGGTTGGGGAACTACTTGCATCGAGGATCCTTGTTTTTCATTCTAGAAATTGAGGTTTTTGGTTGTAATAGTTCTTCTTTACACTAGAAGAAGGGCCTTTGCCTAAATTCTATAACTAGATCTATTATTTTCACTATCATTTTCAAGCTTCTCTTTGATTTTTGTAGCCAAAACCTTTGAAAAATTAACATTGGTCTTGCTCCCCTTGTGACCAAAATATGGTAGATGAAATCATAAATGTCAAAATAGATGATCATGACATTACATTTTATCAACTAGACAATGAACTCTTTACATTCAAAAACTATCTAGCCCAACTTTAGTACAAGATGATAAAAATTCAAAATCTAGTAGTGACCATGAAGACGAAAAAATGAAGATGATTAAGAAATATTCCTTGCTCAATCAAAAATTCCCATAATTAGAGAAACTCACTCTCTTAATGATGTCATTGGGGAAGTTCAAGATGATTTTTGTTTTAGAAGCCAAATTAAAGAGATTTGTGTCTTTTTCGCATATCTGTCCCAACTTGAATCCAAAACCTTTAAGGAAGCCAAAAAAGTGGAGCCATGGATTTCTCCTATGTAAGATACACTTATTCAATTTGGTATAAATTATGTATGGGAATTAACACCTAGGGCCATTGATAAACCTATTATTGGAACAAAATGGATCTTTAGGAAAAAGATTAATGATAATGGAAACATAATTAAAAACAAGCCTAGATTAGTTGCAAAAGGATACAACCAACAAGAAGGAATAGATTTTGTTAAAAAATTTGGTTCTATTGTTGGGCTAGAATCTATTATACTTCTTCTTGCCTATGCTAGCATTAACAACATCAAGCTCTATGAAATGGATGTTAAAAGTACCTTATTCAATGAAACCATACAAGAAGAAGTTTACATTAAGCAACCTAAAGGATTTGTTGATTCCATCAAGATTGATCATGTATATAAGCTTGAGAAAGCTCTATATGGCCTTAAAAAAGCTCCAAGAGCTTGATATGAAAGGCTTTCTCAACAACTCAAATCAAATGGATTTGAAAGAGGTAAAGCTAATGTTACATTATTTCTTAAAAGAGAAGTTCAAGATCTTCTAATTGTTCAAATTTATGTTGATGATATTATTCTTGGTGCCACTAACCAAATTCTTTGCAAGAAATTTTCTAATCTCATGTAATATGGATTTGAATTCAGCATGATGAGAGAACTCAAGAACTTTCTTGGATTTCAAATCTATCAAACAACTTATTTAAGCATCATGTATAAAACCAAATATATAAAAGATGTTCTACATAGATATGACTTAGCTGACATCAAAGTTAAAGGTACTCCTATGGCTACAAATTCTAAATTGTCAAAGATGATCAAGGTAAGCTAGTTGATCTCAAGCTTTATAAAGGTATGATTGGTAGTATTCTTTATTCAAGTACTAGAAGACTAGATATAGATTTAAGTATAGGATTATATATTGGATATTAGTTAGCCCCAAAAGATTCTCATTACCAAGCTATTAAGCATATTTCCACTACTTAAAAGGTACTGATAACTAGAACCTTTAGTATCCAAAGGATTCCTCTATTAATCTTGTTGGTTATTATGATGTAGATTGGGTAGGTTATTTTAATGATTACCACACCATAAGTGGCAATTGTTTCTTATTGGGAAGACATCTTATCTCTTTGATAACCAAGAAGCAAACCTCTATAGCTCTCTCAATAGTAGAATCTATATATCTTTCTATTAGCAATTGTTGTGCTCAATTACTTTGGATGAAAGAAACTCTCAAAGATTTAGGAGTAAATGCAAACTCAACTCCTATTTACTATGATAACAAGAGTGTCATCCAACATATACAAGTTGTCATGTAAGGCTAGAGTTTATTGGAATTGAGAGTCAACTAGTTGATGTCTTCACCAAACCTCTAGATGAACATTGACTGGCATCTCTATGCAAAGATACGGGGATAGGACCTTGTCCTTTCATGTAAGTATTTTCATTCTTTCTATCCATATTCAACACAAATAAAAATAAAAAAAATAGGAAAAGCATTTTTTATCTCTGTAGTTATTTAGGGGCAACTTGCTTCACCTTTTGGGTTATGTCCTAAAAAGGAGAGATGAACTGTATGTATTATTATGTATTACTAACCGATTTTCTTTAGTTTTGGACATTACCAAAAAGGGGAATATTGTTGATCCTTTAGTATGTCAAAACCTTAAAAATGGAGAACATAGGTTGTTTGTATGTATATGTGTGTGTGATTTTTGTGCTTGCAAGACAAAACCTTTGATCAAGACAAGAAGGTTTGTAGAAGGTTGATGAGCATGGACAAGGAATGATAAATTCATCATGAAAACGAAGGTTGAAGAAAGACATGTCAGCAGAATTAGAGGATGTACATGAAACGATGTCTTCAAGAAATAGTAGATGTCTTTCACCAGGTACAGACATATTCATAGAATGCAGGGCAGTTTTAGAAAGATCTCTTTCTAGAGTGGAAATTATAAAAAAACATCATCCATAAACAAATACATCTTTCTAGAATAGAGGGAAAATACAAAAATACATCTTACGTATGAAGAAGATGTTATTGATGACCATTAGCTACAATTAGCTAACCATCCCTGAGTTCCAAGATGGATTTTGAAACATGGTAGCTATAAGAAGACAACATATGCATTGGGAAATATACAAACTCTTGTCCTATCATTATCCAGTTATTTGTAATTGATGAGTGGCAAGGTATGCCTACACTCAACCATACGAATATGAGCGTTACATGTGTGATTCGGTCAAACTCCATAGACTAAGTGCCTACATGCCTTATGGAACATCTAAGGTTAATCAATCATTATCCTCCCAAACTCACCTATATTTGTCATGGTTGTATGGTTAAGTGAGTATGAGGTATTTGATTTTTATATCTTTTCTCTTTTATCACCTATGCTAATGAGGGAAAGGGGTGAAGAGACTAAGTAACTAAATTTAACTAACTAAGGCTTAATCATCCTAGCATTAGTATTCGTTCCCACTTGTTGTTTCACACCCTAAACCAATGAAATGCTACTAGGATTACCAAACACTATTTGTTATTGGGATTACCAAGCATAACACACATGCTCAAAGCAGTCGTATTGAATGCACTTAGCTATGAGAGTTGAGGTTTAAGAGAGATTAAGTCCTTAAGAAATAATTTAATTAATTAACAATAATTAAAGTCCTATTTAGCTTAGTCCATGCACTGCAAGGTTTATCCAGAAGTTTGTCTTTATTTCTGTACACAATTGTGTGCTCAGGTATAGAATAGCTCAAATAAAGATCCATTCGCTTTGGGACTCCTACTGTAGGTACATGGATATTATTCTAACCCTGGAATGGAAAAACGGCAAGATTTTGGCTAAGGTCTAGATCTAGATGGAGAAACAAGGGAGAGCTACCTCTTATTTATAGAACTGGTGGTGGGATATGATATCGTGTACACGATATCGTAGGGAAGGATGCGATATCATGGCCCATGCAATATCGCATCCTATCATACCCCCATGACTAAATAAAAACTCATCCTCAAGTTCCTTACAAAATATTGGAAATGTATGGGATTACTGACTTGAATGGAACTAATGGTGAATGGGATGACATGTGAACAGATCATCATTACAAAACATGACAAACTTGGTGTTCACGACAATAAGAGTGAACATTTTATACATTTGACATCAAGCCTTATTTGGCAGTTAAGAGAGAAGAGAGAAGAGAGAAGAATTCTGCTACTGCCAATGCCAAGATTGCACCTTTTGTTGTCCATCCGTAAGTGCAACATCAATCTTGTTCCTTGCATAACTACTTCGACACCGATCCATTCCAAGTGTTTCCTCCAGGTCCAATCTATTATTGTTTGATTGCCATATGCACACACAACATAGTCTTATATTACCAAGGGTAAATGAATCATAATGCAGTTGATACCTTGTTTTGGTGAAAGGTCCATTGGCTAAGTTGTGGTATGGCTGATTGTAGATTCTAGAGATATAATATTGGTGACTATCAAAGGTGCAGGGGCTAGGAGAAAATAAAAAAAACTGGTTCAGGACCCCCATGACTAAGAGCGAATCTTCTGTAGCGATAGAATGGAGAAAGAAAAGGAATAAGAAAGACAAAGAAAAAGAGACAATTGTAACGTCAATGAAACGGATGTGAAGATGGAAATGAACGAAATAGAGTTGATTGCAGAAATGTTAAGGGAAAGAATTTCACTAGTGCACCAAATAGGAATGCCAGTGGATCCTCCCCAAAGCAAGCTCATGCCCTTAATGCCCTGACAAACCCACATTCAAAGAGGTCATAGGCTTTGGGAATGTTATTTGGAACAAGAGTTAAAGCCTTAACCACAAGAATTTACCATAACAAAAATGATGTGTCAACCAAAATATACACGAATGATACAACCAGAAATGAGGTGAACAATGGAGAAAGATTGATGGAAATAAGAGAATGGAATGGAGTCTCATGAACAAGGTGGTGGACAACCCTTTTTGTATTTAATAATTAATGTCACTTAGTAGATCCCATTCCAAGTATGGCCTCAAAAAAACCACATCCAATGACTTCGCATTAATGCATTCGGGTAATCCATACTCTTGAAGTAACAAGAATGCATCCCTCAAAGAGCCACCACCATTCTGACGAAACAAGGGGAAAAAAAGTAGGAAGCGAGGAAGGGCCTTGGTTAGAGGGAACATGTTTTTAGTTCCATAACCAATGTTTGTTTTTAGCTCAGATGATTATTTTGTCTAAGGGGTGTGCTTTGAATCCTCACTATTTCTTTGGATGTTATTTTTATTTTCTCAACTTCCCGATAATGTGAAAACGTCGAAACAGTAAGAAAACTCAAGAAGAAAACATCAAAGCACCCAAGAGGATGCCTAGCACAAGTGTATCAAGTTCCCTTGAAACCATACCCTTTTCAATCCTTGAGTCCTTCCTTAGTTTGAGAAATACCTAGTCACTAATTAATTGATAGTTCTTATTATTTGAAGAAAGGGACTATATAGTTCCAAGCCAAGAGAGACCATAGAGATTTATGGATGCATGGATGACATGGACTCATTGCCTGATATATCAAAAGAACCATACCTTAGTATCAACATCGTAACTTAGAGGTAAAAACCAAACATTAGAAACCAATAGAAAACAATTCATACCATCATTAAGAGCACTTATTAGATGGCAAAATTAACAAAATGGATAAGACACACACATACACAAACAAATAAAAGAAAAAGTATAAATGATTTTGTAAAAAAAAAATAAGAAAAGTTAAAGAAATTTGTAAAACAAAAGCTTAAAAGAACTGAGGGCCTCAAATTATTAGCATAGGTGTCCATATTCCCCATGGCTGAATTGAAAGGGATAAATTTGAAATAATTAGCACTTATTTGAATTTTTTAGAAGTTTCCAACTTCTCCCAATTGATGTTTTTAGATTAAGGGTTGGAAGTTGGTGACACTCATATTCCAATGTATATATGCTTTCGTTGTGATTGCAAGTTGTTCCCCCAGCTAGTTCCATGCATATTCGTGGATTGCTATCTTGATTAGTTGTCAACCACTAGGTGTTCTCTTGTTGTGTGGTTGCTACATACAGGAACTTTTGTATGTTAACTTCCTGAGCACACTGGTTGCATGCAGGAGATGTTAAACATTCCTGTATGTCATCATCCTTTGAATCATTGTATGTGATGCATGGAACTTTCTTCTTCTCGATCTTTCTATAAATGTTTTCCTTAGATATTTCCAACAAAAGATTGTAGATTCTTAGACTTGTGTTTATGGTACTTAGCCATACCCTCCCCATTATAATTGGGAAGTCCCCTTTATGATTGTTGACTTCTATCACTAGGAAATCATCTGGGTATGACCAACCACACACAATGGTAAGAATGTCCTCCACAAGTCCCAAGGGGACTATGATGGACTAGTCAGCCAACTCTAATTGAATATTGCTCTTCTTAAGTGGCAGAAAGTTCTAGACTTTATACATTTCTTACGATATTAATTTGAATCTGGCACCTAACTCAAGAAGAGCATTATATTTTGGTATCATCCCCCCACTCTAGGCTTTAAATTTGGAAACGTATTCATACCCCCATTCCATATCTAAGTTCAATGATACACAACGTCTTGGTCAAGAGATCTTGCTACAAGTAGAGATGTCTTGTCCTTTGAAAGGAACATCTCACAAAAATACTATGTTTCTTGCCTAAGAGCTAGGATGACATAGAGATGTCTTTCCAAGGTTAGAGATAACTCATATAGATGGGGAAACTTCCAAATACATCCAAAAACATTTAGAGAATAGCTACAACATGATGAAAAAAAATGGAAATAGCTAGGGACAAGGTGAGAAAACTTGGAAAACATCTAAAGAGAATTAATTTAAGTTAAGTCAAGGTTACTCAATTAGTTTGATTGAATATTTAACTTTGATTGAATATTTTGTCACTTTTAGATGGCACCAAAGAAAAAATAGTTCCAAACTTTAAATTGAGATATGAAGAGCATGAGGACTTCCTTCTAGATGATGGTTACTCAATTAGATGAAATCAATCTAGAGGTAGAAAGAAATGATGTTCTAGCCATATTCTAACACACGTAGAAGATGAGCATCTATGTTTAGGATGAAGAAGTTTTACAATCAAGTGGAGATGGAGGAGATGAAGAGAAATGAAAATCGAGATATGGAACTATAGGAAAACATTAGCTAACGATTCTAATGGAAGGAAATCCTATTCCTTATATGAGAAACCCGAGATCTCCAATGTTATTAAAAACTTCTTCTCTAATAAATCTTAACAAGGAAGATAATTCAAGGTTTACTATAGCATTAAAATATGTTGCAAGACTTTTATATGTAGAATTAAAGACTTTTAATGATGTGTATAGCTTGAATTCTTTTGCCAGTTGGCTGAAGGCAGTTGAGAATCATTTCTAGTTGGAAGAGATACCAAATAACATGAGGATACCTATTGTTGAATCTATATTAAAAGGTATGTCTTCTACCTGGTTAAAGAAAAAGAGTCCCAAGGTTATGAAAGATGAAATAGTCAACCTATCAAAGATTAGAATTTGATAAAATATATGTTAAAGATAAAATCTAAATAGTCTCATCAAAGACAAGAAATCATTATGAATTTAAATTTCATAAGGAAAGGTGACAATGATGTCAAAGAATTCTACCTCAAATTTTGTGATATATTCCATCAAGCTAAATTAAACTAAGAAGAATATGAACACATTTCAATTTTTTTAGGTGCTGTAAAAATGACATACTAATAGGATTTTTCCTTTTATGAGATACAAACTCTTGATGAGGCTTATAATTTAGCACCCAAAGTTGAAAAGAAATTAGGTGGATTTGAAAATAGGAGCAAGCATACTTCAAATGCAAAGAATAAGGGATTCATATCTAAGAAGAGATCCAAGTACAAATATAAAGAAAAGGAGGGTAGACAAGATAATAAGATAGAAAGGATCAATGAGAATGAAAAATCCAAGAAGAACTAAGGCAAGGAGGGCAAGGGTCAAGGTAGCAACTCATCCAATATTGAATACTTCAAGTGTAGAGAATGGGAACAAAAGCAATGGAAATGTTCACTTCACAAGGTAGCCACGTGTAAGGATGTGCAAATCATGGATGTAAAAGAGATATCATGCCAAGCTCTTCAAAGAGGTAATCATAATTCTTGAAAAATTGTAGGTGTTTCTAAATTAAATTCTTGTGCATTCATTGGGAATTTGAATAGATATGATCATCCTAATAGAAAATTGTTATTTTAGATTAGAGCTATATTTTTTCTTAGAGGGGAATGGATTTATGTTTTAACTAATGGAGGAGCCAAAGAAAATTTAATATTTTCTAGGGTAGTTAGTAGATTAGGTTTGGTAACTAATCCTCATCTAGGACCCTATAAATTTCATTGGTTGTCTAGAGATTTTTCCCAAGAGGTGAAGGAATAATGTACTTTTATATTTAGAATTAGAGGTTTTCATCATAGTTTGAAGTGTGATGTGCTTCCAATAAATTGTGATAATATAATTCTTGGTAGACCTTGGAATTTTAAAAATGATGCTTAGTTTGATGAAGCAAGAAATGTATGGAGTGTAGATAGATCTAATGGAATCCATAATTTGATTTCAATGACCACTGAACAAGTGAGGTAGCAAAGCTTACTTAATGCTTTGTTAATCCTTAGAGGATAGAGGGAACATATTAAGAAATATGATGAAATCAATCTTTATTTTTTTTAGAATAGTTGCTATTAACCATGGTGATGTGGAGATTAAACTTTCTACAGGTGTGCTAGGCCTATAGGAGAAACTTTCCAAGGTGTTTAAAGGAAAATTGGATGGACTAGCAACAATGAGAAATGTACAACATCATATTGACTTTACTTCTAGTACTACCATTACAAATGAGAGAGCTTACCAAATGGCAACAAATAAGAGGGTTGAATTATAAAGGCAAGTAGAGGAGTTACTTCCAAATGACTTCATAAGGAAATCCATTTTACCTTGTGCAGTTCTAGTAGTACTAGTACAAGTGAAGGACAACAATGAATTGTGGATGTGCATCAATTCTAAGTTAGTGAATAGGATATCAATGAGGTATAGGTTTTCTATTCAAAGAATGAATGATATCATTGATGTCCTTACCAATGATGAAGTATTTAGCAAAGTTGATTTGAAGAGTGGTTATCATTAAATTATACTCAAGCTTGGTGATGAGTGGAAGATAGCTTTCAAAACACTAGATAAAGTTTTTGAGTGGTTGGTGATACCATTTGGCCTCACAAATGCATCTCCTACATTCATGAAATTGATGCATGATGTATCTTGATTGGTAGGTGTTGCATTGCCTTTTTTTGATGATATTTTAGTATATATATCTAATGAGAAAAAGCACCTAGATCACTTAAGGATGATGTATCTTAAGTTGGAAGAGGCACAAATGTAATCAATATGAAGAAAATTCATTTCTTCAAGTAATAAATAACATATTTTGGAAATGTTACTTCTAAAACTAGATTGAGATGAAGCTACCAAGGTAAATTTTATTAAATATTGGCCAACTTATAAGAATGTTGTGATCTTAAGATCATTCCTTGGTTTAGTAGGTTTTTATAGATAGTTCATCAAAACCTTTAGTGGTATTTTGTGGCCTATGTTTGCTTTGTTAAGGAAAATTAAAGATTTTATATGGGATAATAAAATCCAAGGAATCTTTAACTTATTGAAAGCAAAGATCACTAGTAAATTAGTGCTTGTAATTCTAGAATTCCGTAAGGTTTTTTATGTAGAGATGGATGCAAGTGGACTTGTAATTGGTGGGGTACTTTTACCATAAGGTAGACCCATTTCTTTCTTCTCAAAAAATTTGAATGAGTGAAGGAAAAATATAGAATATATGAAAAGGATTTGTATGTTCTTCTTTAAGCACTCAAGAATTTAAAGCATTAATTATTGTTCATAGAGTTCACTTTGATGATGGATCACGAAGCACTTCATTTTCTAAACTTACAAAGGAAGTTGATTGCAAAGAAAATGAAGTGGGTTGTATAGTTATATGAGTTCAATTTTATGTTAAAGCATAAAAGTGGAAAATCCAATGTAGTGGCTAATGTGTTATCTAGGGTGCATATGGTGAATTTCAGTGTTCCTCATGTGGAAGGTATGAGTGATTTTGTTTCATTCAATGATCATGATGATGATTTTGGGTACATTTGAAGGGGTCTCAAAGAGCCATTAATGAGTAGTATAGAGTAGTGAAGGAACTATCATATTCCAGATGAACGTTTCTTTAATAATGGAAAGATATGTATTCCTAATTGTGATTTTAGAAAAAATATTTTGTTTGAAAAGTACTATAGTACCATGTAAAGTTACATGGGTAGGGATAAAACATTGGAACTTGTGGGTAGATACTATTTTTATCCTAGTACAATAACAAAAGTTTTAAAATTTTTGATTTGCTTGATATGTTAGAAGTTCAAAAGAGGTAAAAGATGTGTATGGGCACTATATGCCTTTGCCAATTTCCAAAGGTCCATGGGAAAGTATGTTAATGGAATTTTTGAGTCGTATTAAAAAGACCAAAATTAGAAATGATTTAATATTTATTTTTATTGATAGGTTCTACAAGATAGAACATTTTTTTTCATGAAAAAAGGTAAGTGATTCTTCTCATGTTTTAATTTTATTTTTCCAAAATGTAGTGAAATTAAATAGTGTTCCTTTGAATATCTTTAGTAATAAAGATTCCAAATTTACAAGTCACTTTTGGAGGTTCCTTTGGATATTTTTACGTAGAAATTTAAATTTTTCTAATACATATTATCCATAATCTTATGGCCAAATGGAGGTGGTGAATAAATCCTTTCTCAACACATTGAGTTCTGTGATGGAAAACCAAATAGGTGAGAGAAGTTGTTATGTCATACTTATTTTCATACAATAGTGCTTTTCAGATTACTATTGGAAAAAGCCCATTTGAGGTGCACTATGGATTTTCTCTAGATATGGTATATACTTTGATCTTCTTTAATAATTAAGCTCAACTTAGTGCTAATTTTGTGCAAGAGATAAGAAATCTAAATGCACAAGTAAAATAAAATATTGAGAAGAAGATTGAAGAAAAAGTAATTAAGAGAAATGAGGGTAAGTAGAAGTCTAATTTAATTGTTGATGACTTAGTTTGGATGTACTTGAAGAAAAATAATTTGAGAAGTGTTAACTTCTCGAAATTAAAAGTTAAAAAGATGGTGCTTTTTAAAAACAAGGCTAAAATCAATAATAACGTATTTGAAAGTTCCTTACCTAATCATGTTGGTATGTATTTTCTTTTTAGTATTTTAGATCTTGTGCATTATCATGAACCATTTGATAAGAAGACCATATAGGGTAGCATTGATGAGTTGAAAGGGGCTATTGATCAATCCAAGCCTTCACTAAAGAGAGAGCCAATCATATTAAGTAGAGTAAATATTCTAGCAATAGGAGAGTCAAGAGGCATGTATGTTTAATTCATTGAGAGGATCAATTAGCTAATGATGTTTTATATTTCCATGAGATCAAACTTCAAGAGTGGTGAATTACTTCAACCCCTACTCCCTTATTCACTTGAGCTCAATTTTTGAAGAATGGGAGAGCGAATGTAGGGATACCTCTTCTAATACCCTTGTTTCTCCATAAATATGTGTGTTTGTAGGTATCAAGATTTTAGAAGACATCTTGAAGAGCTTAAATATGTCTTAAATAATTTTTTGGAATGATAGGATACATCTAGAGTTTAGAATAGAGGTTTTACTATCTAAGGTAACATCTCAAGTGAGAAATTTCATATATGAAAAAGATGTCTCAGTTGAGACATCTTCCAAAGTTAGGAGTTGTCTTAGATAAGGTGTCTCACCTACTAACAAGATGCCTCGGGTAAGATATATTGCCAAAAGTGGAGACATCTTGGCCTTTGAAGGAGATGTCTTGCAAAACTAGTAGACATCTTGCTTGAGAGATAGGTTGACATGGAGACATCTTACCAATTTCAAAGATGATCCTTATGGATGGGAAAAATTTCAAAAATAGCAATCCTGATTGAAAAAATATATAGAACATGATGAAAATAGCCATCCTAATGTACGAATGCCTATCAATGATGTGTTGCCAACCAGGTGTCTATTTTATGATGGAACTAATTCTACCTTTGTTCATCTAGATTTTCTTCTAATTGATCTACTTCTATATGCACACTTAGTCTTTAATGTGCTCTTTTAGCCTTTCATGATTTTTGGCCTCATTTTTTCATGCAGTAATTTTAGTTTCTAAATTTTCTCAAAATATGTGTGCTTCTTTCATTGATAATGTTCTATTCTCATGGGATAATTATCTCATATCAAGGTTAACTTTGGTAAATTTCTCTTATAATTGATAAATGATTTCTTCTAGCACATTTTTCTAATTTTTGAGGTTTGTGAACCTTAAGTTTTCTACATCAATTCTTTTATTTTCCTCTACTGAAGCAATATCCTTAATATGTTCATACATCTAAGCATTTGGTATTGAAACATTCCACACTACCTCCTCCTTTTCTATTTTCATTTATTTGTGTCTAACCATATGTTGGCCAATTTGCTCAACTCTGAATTGTTCAAGCTAGTTAGATAAAATGTGTTGTGTAGGGTCTTGTTTTATAGCTCTTAGTGTAGCTAATTCGTCTTATAACTTTTGCATTTTACTTCTACATGTTGCATCTTGGTTTCTTCCATGATGAGTTTACCTTTGGTTGAAATAAATTTAGACTAGACTATAGTGATATCATTAGGGATATTAAAGAGATTCTTCATGACTTATCCTATCTACATAAGTCTTTTTAATACATCACTTTCTATAGAAATCATTAACGTTCTAGCTAGGTTTTCTACATCTTTAGTTTTAGTAATATCAAACAATGATACAATGGGAACGTTAAAGGATTTCTTGATACGATTAGTCATAAATTTTACTCCTCCTACTACATCTTGATGTTGCATCATCACAAATGTGGTTCTTTCTCTAGTCTGCAACATTACTTTAGAAGGATGTAGTGTTCCCTAAGATCTTTTATGCCTAGTCATCATTTTCTTTTACTTGCAATGAGACTTAACTACATGTAAATCCTATTGATACTACAAATCCATGGGATTATCCCAAACTCTATACATACTTGAGACCTTCCTATTGCTCCAACTTATTATTTCTAATATATGCTATAGGTAGCTCATAGATGGTCTATAATCTTCTTGTGTCAATGGAATAGTTTTTCGTGCTTGTCCAATAGTTGGAGTTGATCCACTAGGTCTTACTTATTCTATTCTTATGACTAGAATGTTTACCGCTAGTTTGGATCCTATTGCAACCTTCATGCCTACTAGTTTCATAACTTGATCATTCATGGATGGCACTAGCTTGGAAATTTTAACATATGATGCATTTGGACCCTTGCAAAGAACATTATTAGTGTAGTCCAAAATTTTCGCTTATTGGTATAAATTTTTGGTAAGAAAAGGAAATGACAATGTTTCCCTATATTTTTCTTCTTTAATATTATTTATATATTTAAGAATAGTAAATAAGATCTGTTAGTTTAGAATTTCTAGCTACATAGATGGAAATTCAATTAAGCTTCTTTATTGGAAATATATGGTCCATCCTAATCTTAAATTAGATCTTCTTTGATGAGTCATGGTTTGTTAGGACTAGTCATCGGGGCATAGTTATTGAAGCCCTATTATCAAAGCCCTAATACAAGATACATGGTCTATCAGGTCCAGTTATCGAAGACCAGTTATCAGGGCCATGATATCGCATACACGATATCGAGTTTTTGGTGTGAGCCTATAAATAAAAGGCTGCTGATGAGTGGCGAGGTACCCCTACACTCAACCATATGAATACAAGCGTGTACGTGTGATCAGGTCGAACTCTGTAGACTAAATGCCTTAACGCAACAAGGAATGCTTGGGGTTAATCGTTCGTTGTCTTCCCAGGCTTTCTTGTATGTGTCAGTGTGTATCGTTAAGCAAGTCTAAGGTATATGATTTTTTTGGTATTTTTTAGTTTATCTCCTAAGCTATGAGGAAAAGGGTTGAGAAACTAACTAACTCTAACTAATGTCCTAAGTCTAAATTAACTAGCATCAGCATCCATTCCCACTTACCGGACGCACCCTAAACTATGCAACCATGGCTACCAAACGCTAATCATTACTCGCATCACCACATGTAACGCAAGTGCTCAAAGTGGTCGTACTGAGGCACCTATTTAGCCTAAGTGTGATAAGTAGCCGATTCCTTGGCTAGCCGTACACACTCGTGGGTGCTCATAGACAAGTCGTACTTATCACACGTTCTAGCCTAGCGATGAGTAGCCGATTCCTTAACCAGCCGTACACATTGGACTACCATTGGGATTACCAAGCGCAGATCCTGGAATATGCTACTGGGTTACCAAGCAGTCACAATGCTTGTAGTTAAGTCATACTCATGCATTGCGACAAGCAGTTGATTCCTTGATTAGCCGTACACATCCGTAGATGCTCGTAATCAAGTCGTACTCGTGCACACTAGGAAAGCAATAAATAATAACAAAATAAAACCATGTACTGCAAGGTTTATCCAATCAAGTTCATCTTTATTTCCATACACAACTTCTATTTAGGTTACAAAGTTGCTCGAATAAAGAGCCATTCACTCTAGGACTCCTACTATGGGCACATGGGAAATTAATCTAACTCTGGAGTGTTCAAACTACCAGAGCTTTGCTACTTCTAGCCAGGATTGGGAAAAGAAGGGAGTACCACCTCTTATTTATAGATATGGTGGCGGACCGCGATATTGTGTACACGATATCGCATCGAGAGACGTGATATCGCAGCTTGTGCAATCTGTGTCTCATCGTACCCCCATGACTGAATGAAAACCCATCCTCGAGTTCCTTACAATGATATCAGGTAGGTATGGGATTATTGAGGGGAAATGGAACTAATGGAATGACATCTGAACGGTTCCTTATTACAAGACTTGACACAACTGGTGTTAATGACAACAAGGGTGAACACCTTATTACAATGACATCAGGCCACATTTCGCAGCTGAGAGAAAAGAGGAGAGAGAATAGAAAAGAAGAAGAGAGAAGAGTCTTACTGCTACCAATGCCTAGATTGCGCCTTCCGTTGTCCATCCGTAAGTGCATTATCCATTCTACTCCTTACATAGCTACCTCAGCGCTGCCCATTCCAAGTGTTTGCTCCAGGTCCAATCTATTGTTGTATGATGGCCATCTACACACACAACACAATCATATATTAGCAAGGGTAATTGAATCATTAAGTAAATAATACCTTGTTTCGATTTAGGTTCATTATCTAGGTTGTGGTATGGCTGATATGGATCTGGAAAAATGTAGATGATGACTACTGAAGGTGTAGGGGTTAAGGAGAAAAACGAAGAAATTTGGGGCATAGGAGAAAAATCAAAAAAGTAGGTCCCGTACCCCCATGACTAATCACGAACCTTCGGTAGCGTTAGAATGGAGAAAGAAAATGAGTAAGAAAGATAGGTAGAAAGGGACAATGATGGCATCAGTGAACTCGATGTCAAGATGGAAATGAACAAAAATAAAATTAATTGCAAAATGTTAAGGAAAAGAAGTTAACTAATGTTCCAAATAGGAATGTCAGTGGCTCCTCCCCAAAGTAGGCTCATGCCCTTAATGCCCTCACAATCCCACATGCAAAGAGTCCATAGGCTCTGGGAATGTCCTTTGGAACAAGAGTTAAAGTCTTGACCGTAAGAATTTACCAAAACGAAAACAATGCATCAACCAAAATACATACACTAATGATACAATCGGAAATGATGTGAATAGTGGAGAGAAGGGAAGTGGAATGGAATCCCAAGAACAAGGTGGTGTCTAGCCCCTTGTGTGTTGTATGATTAATGTGACTTGGAAAATCTCATTCCAACTCTAGCTCAAACCAACCACTTCTAGTGACTTCGCATCAATGAATCTGGTTAAACCATCCACTTGGATAACAAGGATGCATCTTCAAAGAGCCACCACCATTCCGACGAAACAATGGAGAGAATGGGAAGGGAGAAGGGCCTTAGTTAGAGGGAACGCTTTGGTTCCATAACCAGTTCTTACAGCCCAAATTTTATTTTGTCTAAGGGGTGTGCTTTGAATCCTCCCATTGGTTTTTTTTTTTTGTGTTTTGTGTTTTTATGCATGGGGACCACACCATGTAAAGACTTCTTATTTTTATTGTCTCAGCTTCCGAAGAATGGGTAACATCGGAACAGTAAGAAAACTCAAGAGGAAAACATCCAAGCACCCAAGTGAATGACCAACACAAGAGCACCAAGTTCCCTTGAAGTCATACCCTTTTCAATCCTTGAGTCATTCCTTAGTTTGAGAAATACCTAGTCACCAGTTTGTTAAAGTTCGTATTAGAAAAGGGGACTATACATTTCCAAGCCAAGGGAAACCATAGACTGTGATGGATGGATGGATGAAGTGATCTCATTGCCTGCCATATCAAAAGAGACATACCTTAGTATCAACATTGGAACTTAAAGGTAAAAACCAAACATTCACAATTAATGAAGAACAGTTCATCCCATCGGTCTGAACACTTATTGGATGAAGAACTTACATGGTTGATGACACACACACATACACACACAAAATAGAAAAGTATAACCATGGTGAAAAACATCAAAAGTATAAGAAAGTTGTAAAACAAAAATGTGTAAAACATAAACCGGAAAAGAACTGAGGGCCCCATATGGTTAGCATAGGTGGCCATCTCCTCCATGACTGAGTTGTAAGGGAGAGATCCAAAATAGTGAGCACCTATTTGAATATTTATAGCTCTCATAGCGTGACGTTGCTGCGGTTGAGGAGGAAGTTTCCCTTGCATTGTTGGAGCAGGAGGTGTTATGTAAACTACTTGAGGCGGAAGAGGTGATATTGGATTAGGAGGATGGTGTGGATATGCAGTGTCTCCCGGAGGAGAAGGAGTCCTTTTGAGTTCCACTTGGGTAATACGTTAGTGGTTGGTGGAACTACCTTGGGTTACCTTGTGGATAAGGTAACCTTCGGGGTGTTTTCCATTGATTAAGTCTTGGATTTAATGCATACACCCCAAACTCCTGTAGATTTGAGATAATTGGGCAACATGCCTTAGGATGGTCATACTAGCAAACCTCACATCCACTATCATTGTCTGAATCAGAGTTTATAGCCTCATTAGAGATAGGAATTTTTTCCTTATCCTTGTTATGTGCAGGGCTTAAGTTTCTCCGCTTGGTTTTGCCTTTATCACTACTTTGCTCTACCTTAGACTCTTCTATGATTTTCAAGACTGTTTCTATTCTTGAGTCTAAGGAATCCCACATTTGGTCTACCTTAGCTAATACCTTGGTTGTTAACTTTTGGATTGGCACGGTTTTCCAGTTCACCAACTTTTCAAGTTGTGACTCATCCTCCTCATCATAGAATTTCACTCCCTTTTTGCAAAGGGAGGGATCGTGGTTGTATTCTTCCACACTTTCTCTCTTTCGTAGCTCACCCTCTTCTTACGCTACTTGTTCCAACAAGCTTTCAACCTCATGGGCTCTTAGTTGGAAGAGTCTCCCTTGGACATAAGTCCCAAGAGTTCTTCTTGTTTCATTTCTTAGCCCATCCACGATGTGGTGAAGTTGATCCCGCTTAGTGTACCCATGGCCCGGGCAACGATGTAGCAATGTATAGTAATGGGTCATGGTAGCATCCAAGGGTTCATAAGCACCTTGTTTCCAGCCTTGGATCTGCTTACGCAAGTTGGACACTTTGGAGTACATTTTATATTTGTTGTGAAATAACTAAAGCATCGTATTCCACCTCCTGATGGTTTCTAGTTCTAAGGACTGGTACCAGCTCTCTGCTTCTTTGATGAGTGTCCTTCGGAACAACTTAAGCTTCTACCACTCACTATCAATATTTTTCAAGGCACAAGCATCATGGAATGCCTACAAATGATTTTGCAGATCAGCATTGTATCCCCCTTCAAATCGTGGGATATTGTTCATGTCTAATCGCTTGATCCGACTATCCTTTAAATGCCTTGTGGGAATCCTAACTGCCTCTGTGATATCGAGCATGCTTCAGGTTGTGATTAAGGGTTCATCATGATCATCTCTTTCATGATGTCTGTGATGTCTTCGTGGTGGTTTCCTACTTTCCCTACGTCCTTTCCCTTGTCCTAACTCCTCTTGACCTTCTTTTCGAGGTATTTCATCTTCCCTTTTACTTTTACCCTCTCCATTATGCTCACGATGGTTGTGCCCATATGTGGAAGGAGAGTGTGAATGGTGAGATGAAGGAGAAGAGGAAGGGGATCCATCACCTTCTCTTCAGCTACTTCGACCTCGATCATTGTAACGATCTAAGAGTCCATCCTTAGTGTGAGTAGTTGTTCCTGCCGTGAATAGTTGGTGCTCATGGGGATCAAAGCCTGTAGCATGTACAGTTGATCGAAGGCCCTGATGCTTAACCTCTTCACTAGAGTGAGGAGGAGGAACATCATTTTCTAATAAACCCATTGTGAGGGGTTCCTCATCTCCTATTTCACTAATGACATGGGGGACCTTGCCCTTTAACAATGAATGTTGGCTCTCCTGCCTTGCGTCCCTCATATGTTGCAAAGCAGTGGGATGATAATCCCTTATATGGTATCGTCCAGCAATGTATTCAGCGAATAAGTCTTGCATACCAATCTGTGCCAATCCACGGAAAAGCATGTTCGGAACAGATCGATCTGGTGGTAAAACTATATTACCAAACAAATCTCTCCAGCGCAACTGTTCATCCTGATGGAGGGTAAAAGTGTAATCAGGAATATACTCATCGGGATGAGTATAAGTTATCGTATACTGTTTAGGACATGGATGGTCTCGATTATGCGTGTGATGCTGACTATCTCCTGTGTTGCCCTTAGGTGAGTTAATTTCATGAGAAGAAGCCATCCTAATGGTGTGCTGTTTTTTACCGTTAATTAATTTTTATTGATTAACCCGAAGGTTCGTTGAGGCTCACAATGATGTGAGTGATATCCCTTATGTTCAACTGGAGAAAAAACACTTAGTCCCTAGCAATGACACCAATGATGAGTGGCGAGGTATCCCTACACTCAACCATATGAATACAAGCGTGTACGCGCAATCCGGTCAAACTCCGCAGACTAAATGCCTTGACGCTACAAGGAACGCTTGGGGTTAATCGTTCGCTGTCCTCCCAGGCTTGCTTGTATGTGTCACTATGTATGGTTAAGCAAGTCTAAGGTATATGATTTTCTTGGTATTTTTCGGTTTATCTCCTAAGCTATGAGGAAAATGGTTGAGAAACTAACTAACTCTAACTAATTTCCTAAGTCTAAATTAACTAGCATCAGCATCTGTTCCCACTTACCAGACACCCTGAACTATGCAACTGTGGCTACCAAACACTAATTGTTACTGGGATCACCACACGTAACGCAAGTGCTCGAAGTGGTCATACTGAGGTACCTATTTAGCCTAAGTGTGATAAGTAGCTGATTCCTTGGCTAGCCGTACACACCCGTGGATGCTCGTATCCAAGTCGTACTTATCACACATTCTAGCCTAGCAATGAGTAGATGATAGCTTGACCAGCCGTACACATTGGACTACCACTCGGATTACCAAGTGCAAATCCTGGAATACGCTACTGGGTTACCAAGTAGTCGTAATGCTCGTAGTCAAGTCGTACTCATGCGTTGCGACGAGCAGTCGATTCCTTGATTAACCGTACACATCTGTAGATGCTCGTAATCAAGTCGTACTCGTGCATACTAGGAAAGCAATAAATAAAAACAAAATAAAACCATGTAATACAAGGTTTATCCAATCAAGTTCGTCTTTATTTCCGTACTCAACTTCTGTTCAGGTTACAAAGTTGCTCGAATAAAGAGCCGTTCACTCTAGGACTTCTACTGTGGGCACATGGGAAATTAATCTAACTCTAGAGTGTTCAAACTGCCAGAGCTTCACTACTTCTAGCCAGGATTGGGAAAATAAGTGAGTTCCACCTCTTATTTATAGATATGGTGGTGGACTGCGATATCACAGGGGATGCAATATCGTGGCAACTGCGATATCGCGGCTTGTGCAATCTACATCTCATCAGCTGCACACTTGGTTTTGGGCCATAGTAAGTCAATTAGTTTGTAGTATTTTCATTTCCTTCTCTCTCCATTTTCCTCTCAGTGCATGCCCATAGTGTGGTAATTGTACTTGTATAAAATCCTTTATTCAAGTGTGACATACTTGGACATGCACATGATCGGCAATAAAGATTGAGATTACTTCATCATTGCAGCATTCACTTAGTTTAATCATTTAATTAATTGTTATTTACTACTTTTCTAGTTAATCTCTCTCACCTTTATCTCATGTTAAAACATGGACTGATTACTACTTGATTATGCGCATTTAAGTGTGACTACTTGGTAACCTAGTAGCGTACGTAGGATCTGCGCTTGGTAATCCCAATGGTAGTCATACACGAAGTCTAAGATGTGTACAGATAATCAAGGAATAGATGCTCATTGCACTTTGGCTAGAATAGATTCTCTTACCCTCTCTCTCCTAGATTAGATAATATTACTTTCCATTGCCTTCAAGAGTAGTGTTAAATTAGAAACCACATCATACACCTCACTCTGGACTAAACCATACGTGATAAAGCTAATACTAGTCCAAGTCGGAAGATAGCAAATTATGACCTAAGGTTAACTATCTAGATGCCACAACTAGTCCATCTATGGAGTTCGACTGGATCATGCATGTAATGCTCATATTCGTATGGTTGAATGTAGGGGTACCTCACCACTCATCATCGGCACCGTTGCCAGGGACGGTGCTAGTTATCTAGATTAGTTATATCATACAAGGTTACTGTATAGGAATTAAGGGTATCTATTTTAAGAAGAAATAATTACAAAAAGTCACATATGAATTCACACACAGTTTCAAAACCGTGCCTCTCCGACAAGATTATAATAATGCCACATCTAGCGAGGAAGTTCATTGGAGAACCAACAAATTAGATGACAATGAAGGTTGGAGTACTCAACCTTATGCAGGAGTCCCCTACATTTATGAACACCCCAATGATACCCAAAGACTCTCGTCATCCAACTCTAACACATCTAGTGAGGATGAGACATCCCATCAAATGAGAAGGCCTGAAAGGCCTAGGACCTTCTCAATAACTAACAAGAACTTACTTGGGGATGATTGGAAGACTTAGAAAATTCATAACAAGTTTTACAGTTCCTTCTCTTTCTCTACTCCTTCATCATTAGATTGTGACATGAATGACTATCTTTCAAGGGATCGGTGTAGAACTAAGAATTGAGATCACAAAGAAAGTCAAGAACGCCAACATAAATAAAGGCAACATCATCCCAACTTGCAAACTCACAACCTACATAGTGATGATGAAGCCCTGCTGGCCACTAAGAGCCTAACACCAATACAAGAGGCTGTTTGAATCTTCCATAGGAATTTTAAAGAGAGCCATCTACCTAGGCTTGATTTAAACAACTTCCCTAATTTCTCAAGAGGCTATGACTTAGATCCACATCAACATTTACAAGTCTTCTATGATGCCTGTGCATGGAACAACATGGATAACGGTTGGCAAAAACTCAAGCTCTTCCCTGTGACACTCGTTGGCCAAGCAAACATATGGTATAGATCATTAAAACCAAATTCAATATGACATTGGCCAGCAATGGTAGAAGTATTTAATGAAAGATATGAAACCTACGCAAGAGTTTCTGCCTTGAGGAAACAAATCCAAGAGTGGAAAAAATCACAACATGAACCCTTGGACATGGCCTTAGAAAGATATTATGCACTATTAAACAACTATCCAAGTGAGTTCTCTAAAGAAAGGCTAATGTACCATATCATTGACAAGAAATATCCTAGGGATGTATGCCCAAGGACAAATATACAAACTACAAATGCATCAATTACAAGAGCTTATTAAGTGGGTAGCAAAAGAAGAAGGATAAATGGCTAGATGGGAGAGTTTTGAAAAACATCAAGGAGACCAAAGTCTCAACTTAACAAAGGGTTATAATTACAAAAAGGAGAAATCAACCTACCACAAGGAGAAAGAACCATCTTTGTCGATACAAAAATCATTAGAAGAAGTCAAGGCAAAGATCAATAAGATGTTTGAATGGACGTATAAAAAGTGTGGAGAATTTATTGATATTATTGAAGATATATTTTTGACAACCCAAGAAGCAGGAAAAAGTATTAGTAGACAATTAGAAATAAGGGATAAGAGAAATAAGAGCTCAACTTCCAATCATATGTATGAATGCAATATTTTCTTGTACAATCACCCCAAGGGCCAATGCCCAATCTTGTTACATTTATATGAGCATTGGGGAGGCACATTACATCCAGAGTTTATATAGAGATACTATGTTCGATCATAGTGGAAACAATCCGAGTCATTGGGGAATCTACCCCTAAACTAGGGACACCCTTCATATGATCCAAATCCAAACACTTATCTTGTTTAACATCCTGTTTCTCCAGCTAGGCCAACATACTCTATCTCACCACATTATCATTCTGCTTAATACTATTAGCCCATGTCTTCAACACAACCACCACCTTGTGCACCTTATACTCCTCTTAACCTTCAACATTCTCATTTTTTCCCTCCTTCTACATCGCCACCAACTGTTCCTAAGGTGTCTACACCATAGCAACAACCACCGAACGTTACTTGTGTTAATATTTCCAATAGTAGTGAGAGACCTCAGCGATATTAGTGGCATCCATTCTTTAGAAATGACCCTAGGAAGGGACAACAGAATTCCAAGGCCACTGCATCCTCCAACTCAGCACAAGTCCAACCTTGTGGTGCACCCTTATCTTTGAACCTAACGCATCATGTAATCTCATCAGGGCCACAAATTCACACTCCAACAACCACATGACCCAATGAACACAGGAATGAATAGTGACAACCCGATCCTTGCATACCATCTAATGGTCCCAAATATCATAGTGGGTTAACTCATTATCTGGGGACTACATCATATAAATTGTCCCACTATGCTTACTATAATCAAGTGTGTGAAACCCGATGGGATAAGTACAATCAAGTTCCAATATTTCCAACATGTAAGGATCCCCATCATCATTTATTAATGTTTTCCATCCTCAAACGTTTAGCTATGAGGGATATCCCCCATTCTAATAGCAAGAAGGATTAATAAATACTTTTCATTTTCTTTAATTTTACAACTTTTTGTTTTCCAGTTTTTCATTTTTCAATTTCTTGTTTATATTTTTGTCCTTTTGTCTCTTTATGCTTTTATAAGTAATCTCATCTACTAATAAAACACTCATGTGGCTCGTTGGTTGAGGTGTGTTCTATGTTATCAAGTCTTGAATGATCAATTATTTGGATAGTGATCCCATTACATCCACTCATCCATTCTACAAATAAAAGGTTCCATTTGAGGATACAGTGATATTATTGACATTATTAAAACTTAAAATTAATTTTGTGTTCATTGTACCTAGAATGAAGAAGGATGGACCAAGAGGGAATGATGAGGGTGTGACATCAAGGGGACTTGTGGATTCTCTTTGGTGACTTCTATGGGAGTTATCATGCAACGTGGTTGTACTAAGATCCTTGTAGATCCAATGAAAATGGGAGTAAGAGTAATAAAAAGAGCACTCAAAAAATTCAATGTTGTGCTAGGGGGTCCTAGTAGAAAGACATGGACCCATGCCTAAAGGTTGGTAACTTCTCTAGATTCAGTATTCAAAAAGAAAAAAAAAGAAGAAAGAAAAAATAAAATGAAAAGAAAAGTGCCACAAAAAAAAATAACTCCTCCCTTGAACAAAATTCCATGTGATCGTACAACTTTTTGTTATGGTACTATCATAGTTGTTCATCATGGGATGAAATAATGTGATGTCACTGATTAGAATAATGGACTTGGTCCTGCTCTTGGAATGATGGGTTAATGACACATTAATCATGCTTTTCATAGAGGATTCACTATGCCCTGGGTTAATTATCTCATGTCCCAATCTCTACAATCCCTTCTATACTTCATCTCATCTCACTGTTCCTGTAATTGTAGCTTGTGTCTTGTATAGCATAGAATTCTTACCTCATTCTGGTGACATTTACATGTGTATGTTTTATGGAATTAGTGGGAATTATATTTAACCCTTCTAGTGCCCACAGAGACTTTAAGTATGGTTACACAAGGGCATTATAGGTTAGAACCTGCTTTGGGGAGGATCCACTTGTGTAATCTTTTGTAATATTTGCTTATGATACAGCTCACACACACCATTTCTTACCCTTAGCCTATTTTTCATAACATTATTTTCCTATTATCATTATCCCTCTAAATCAACATTCCTATGAATCATGACATAGCCTTTTTCTCCCATTCGAGGTCCTTATTGATAAATAACACACCATCATAATTTTTGTGCCTTCAGAACTTATTGAATTACCATGCAACCCTTTAACAATCACCTAGATGCCCTTAGTTTACATTGTTTAATTCCAAAGAAACATTAAAAAATTGATGAAATATATATACGTAACCCCCCCTGTGCTAATCAACATCATTTGCAATTATTCACACAGGGGAAGTTTTTCAATTCCTCTCTATGACTTGCGATTGTGCATCCCTTGCTTTCATATTCATAAGATGCTCGCTAGTACTCTGGTTTTCATTTCGTTTGAACATACTTGAACCCAGAGTGTTCAGCTTAGTCATGGGGGAGGGGCACATGCCAAATAGTGCATAAACTTTTTGAAATCCATCATCGCCCAAAGGACATATTTAAGGGTAATTAGTTGTACAATTAAGAATAAAATGTGTCAAAAAATATTTCATCCTCTTAGCTATACCAAAAAATTAAATTTGGAAACCACCTAAGAAAAAAGGACTTAACATTATAATCTTTAGAGGACATGTTCTTCCAATAATTAACATCACACAGAAATAAAGTAAATCTATTAAGGTAAGCAGTAAGGTATAACCTAGCTTTGGTAACAACCTTACTAACGCTTGGCCCCGTGTGATTATAGATGGCCCTAAAACATGGAAAAAAGGAAGGTCCTGCTCAAGGTGGAAAAAATGATCTTGGAGAGGTGGAATACAAGTCCCTGCTAGACAACATGCAGAACAGGAGAAATAATTACTTAGTATTCATCAAGAGGACCGTCGTACTGTACAATCAAGGAAAGTGAAAGGAGGAGCTGCTGCAGCATCTGAACAAGGACAATATCTCACGCTGACCTAGGATTATGTTCAGACCATCCATGAAAGGTCCATATTCACTGTAATGATCATGGAATCAAACTTTGGACCTTTCATAGAATTTTCTCTAGAGGCCATTAGGGATCACATCAAAGGATCCCTATTATGGCCTACCCTCTCTGAAACTGGTGATTGGTACTTAGGGGAAACATACTAATTTTGGCACAATAAAGAAGAAGGTACCATGGTTATTTATTTCTCTATTCAATCCATTTCAAAAGTATTAAACCTTTTGAATACATGGTCAAAGGTTGCTCAAAACTAGCTGGACACTTTCAAAACTGGGCAACTTAATAAACTGTTGACAGAGAATAAAGGGATGGCGAAAGAAAAAGAGAACATTGACTGGGATGCCTCTATGGCACAAGTGCAAGCTTATGTGCATGCCAAGGCACTCAAGGGCTTAAAATAGGAGAAACTCTAGGCCATACTTTGACGCAATCAAATCCCAAGACTAGAGCACAAGAAAAGGGAAAGACACCCATGGAGGATCCACCACC
The DNA here is from genome assembly GCA_015680685.1 of Gnetum montanum. NCBI lineage: Eukaryota > Viridiplantae > Streptophyta > Gnetopsida > Gnetales > Gnetaceae > Gnetum > Gnetum montanum. The sequence continues at coordinate 172,788 of MNCI01006214.1, forward strand.
ACTAGGAACTACATGAGTTCCATCTAGTTTTGTAATCATAGGATTTTCTTTCATGTTGTGTCTCAATTTTGCTTAATCCTCTACTGTGGCATGAATAAATTCCTAGTCAATCAATAATCCCATACCTATCCACTATGTAATTAGTTAAACCTGTTCCTCACTTTCTTTCACTCGACGATGTGCTGTTATTCAGTCGTAGGGGTATGATGAGTCATGGTCTATTAGGCCCAATTATCAGAGCCTAGTTATCATATCCCTCTTATCAAAGCCCTGATACAAGACACATGGTCTATCAAGCTCAATCATTAGAGCCCAGTTATTTGGACCACGATATCGCGTACATGATATCACGGCCTGCATGCGATATCATGTACGCGATATCATGGTTTCAGTTTGAGCCTATAAATAAAAGGATGCACACTTCGTTTTGGGCCATAATAAGTTAGTTAGTTTGTACTATTCTCATTTCTTTCTCTCTCCCTTTTCCTCTTAGTGTATGCCCGTAGTGTGGTGATTGTAATTGTACGACATCCTTTATTCAAGTGTGACGTACTTGGACACGCACATGACCGACAATAAAGATCGAGATTACTTCATCATTGTCGCATTCACTTAGTTTAATCATTTAATTAATTTTTATTTACTACTTTACTAGTTAATCTCTCTCACCCTTATCTCATGCTAAAATGTGGAATGAGTACAACTTGATTCCGAGCATTTAAGTGTGACTACTTGGTAACCTAGTAGCATACCTAGGATCTGCACTTGGTAATCCCAGTGGTAGTCATGCACGAAGTCCAAGATGTGTATAGATAATCAAGGAATGGATGCTCATCACACTTAGGCTAGATTAGATTCTCTTAACCTCTCTCTCCTAGATTAGATAATATTACTTTCCATTGCCTTCAGGATTAGCGTTAGATTAGAAACCACATCATACACCTCACTCTAGACTAAATCATATGTGACAAAGCTAATACTAGTCTAGGTGGGAAGATGATGAACTACAATCTAAGGCTAACTATCTTGATGCAAAAACTAGTCCATCTGCAAAGTTCAACCGGATCTTGCATGTAATGCTTGTATTTGTATGGTTGAATGTAGGGGTACCTCGCCACTCATCATTCTTAGTAGTAGGCAATCCACTATACTCTTCTTCGATGATTCTATTTTCCTTCTATAGCTATATATTCCTTTCATCTATGTCAAACCTTATTGATATTTGAGCTATGTTGGCCCTAACATTTGATATATTTAGTACCTTTACAATTTATTTTATAGATTATGACACTATGACTTCCCTAGCTTTTATAGTGACATCATCCTATTTGATTTTTTAAAATTGATAAACTACTTCAAAGTACCATTCACCATTACTTGAGATGATGGATCATAAGGTAGAGGCTTGAAGTTTCTCATGGACCTTCATAGGCACAACCTCCATAAAGGGTCCAAAATTTAATCCAGTATGACCGTCAACATGATGCACTTCTCTTGAATCATTTGTAGACACTCATTGAAGAGTGTAAGATGTTTTTCTTATTCTAGAGCAGGTGTTACATTAGCTTGTACCAATCCAAATTTTTCTATCGTATGTGTGGACTGTTGGATACTATATGATTATCTAATTATTTCAAGAAAATTTCTAATAATTCATGACCTTTCATTGAATTTTTGATTTTGATTAAAATATTTATTTATTATCAACATTATTTTCAATTTGGATTGTAGAGTTAACAAAATTTGTTATTCAGATTAAACTCTTTGTAAGAAAAACCCTTAATTAAATAATTTCTAGTAATTAGAAAAAAAAATTATCTTAAATGATCTATCATAATATTCAATTTCTTGTTTCAAAGAAATTCAACTAATCACTTGGAAGGGAACATTAAGTTTATTGACTTATGTTAGATTAGAATGTGATTAGCTTTTATTATTCTTATCCCTACTTTATTCTTCTAAGCATTAGAAAAATTTGGTGAAATTTACAAAAACTACAAATAACACTCTCCCCCATGGTAGAATTGATCACTCTATGAGAAAAAGGAAATAAGAATAACTCAAATTGGATGCACAGTGATGAAGATATGGAGATCTGAATGTTTAGAAGTCAAAAAAACAAAATAATGTGAGCTCCCTAGGCATGAAATGAGAAAATGAAAAATTTTCCTAATGATCCAAACACATATAGATTTTTTTTATAAGGAATATATCATTGATACGATATTGTGGATATAATATCATACAGGCTCATATATCATATCTAGAATATCATCATTAAATTTTCAGAATTTTTATGAGTTTTGATGGAAAAAATGAATAAAATGGATAGTTGGAGGGTGTAAAGACGATTCAAAGTGTTCTTGATCATTGATGGTGCTTAAAATATAAGACTTGATCATTAAAAGTTGTGAAAGGATTTTGAGCAATGTAAGTTAACTAAGCTTTTTAGGAGATGGTTGATCAATTGTTGAAATTATGAGTGAATATGAACAAGTAGGGAAATAATAATGATTGTTTAAGTATTCCATAGATACAATATGATGTGAAATTGGTTATCAAGTATGAAATATAGCCATTATACGGATAGGTCATTTCCAAAGTAGGCTTCTACCCTTAATTCCCTTGTATAACCATACTTACAAGTGTTTGTAGACATTCAAGAAGTTGAATGTAAATCATACCTATCCTCCAAAATACACATGTTAGAATTTTCCTAATAAGAAAATAGTACTATGTTATATAAAACCATCAAATTATAATTATATATAATAGATAGGTAAAATGGTAGTGTTAGGAATTGTAGGAAATAAGATGTAAGATTTCTTACCATCAAGATAATGAATTCTATGTGAAATGCATGGTTAGAATGATTATTATCCTCTCCATCCAAGGTCCAAATCAATTTCATAATACTTACCAATGATATCACATTGTATCATCCCAAAACTAACAATCCTAAGACTACCATAACTACAAGAAATATTATTAGTTGGTAATAAAGTATACAAAAGTAATTTTACTGCTACATAGGTTATTTTAAAGGAGACCTGGCCATTCGAAAGAAAGGTAACTTAAGGCATGAATAACATGTCCTTGTAACCCCATAACCAATGCAAGTCCAAGAAACATTAAAATTTTTGATAAGTCACCTACCTTCATGTATTGATAACATATCTTTCCAATGGAACCTCAAGAAATTTATATTATGTTTATTTATTAGTTTATTACCATGTAAACATAACTGGAGGACTACCTTTAGGCATGGGTAACATGTATTTCTACAGACATATTAAGGTACTACTTATTTTAGAACACACTTCCATTTTTCAATATAACTCAAGTAAATAATACAACCTAATATCATAATAAGACTTATAGTAGTAGCTTTAAAGAATTCACAAATCCCTTTGATGTCACACCCTTGTGATTCCCACTTGGTTCTTTACTTTTCTATCCAAGCATACTAATCACAAGTTTATTTTAGTTTATTTTTAAACGAATGTCATTATTCCCATCATAAGAACCTCTTATTATTGCAAATGAGTGGATGAATGATGTCATCTTAATATATATGGAATAAGGTGAAGTTCTTATTGTTTCAATTACATCCTATTTATTTCATTATACTTTATTAAAAATATTAACAAAAATATGTACTAATGATAAATAGATGAAATTCCATGAAGAAAATTCATGGCATAACTTACTCCTAGCATTTGGGATTGTAACCTTTACCATTGAGTTTGAGGCAAGATCTTATTACAAAATGTGAGGTTTTTTGTTCACAAGTTACAATCTTGCATACTTTAAATTTATTGAGGATAAAAAAACTTCATAAGTTGTTGCCTCACTTCTCAAGTTTTGACCTTGAATTCTAAGGACCTTCGATAATGAGGATCCAAGGTGCCTTAGATGGTCTAGCCAACCACCCAAGGAATTAAAGAATGTAAATGTAGAGAAATGAAATTATTGATTCACATGAAAAAATACATAGAAACTAAAACTTAAAATCAACTCTACAAAACAAATAAATTGTAAACTTTATTAAAACAAGAAAATTCTTAAAGTATAAAGTTCAAGTAGTATAGATTATATGATCAAATACATAAGAAGCTTTCTTTGATGGAACTTGAAGCTTATTAGATCTTGTAGGTTCTATTTTGAAGTCAAACTCCATGATCTAGGTACTTTTCCACTTTGATCACTAGAACTCTTTGCTTGTTCACACTTGAATCTACAACTCTAGTTACCAGTGGTGTAAACATCGATGCTTGACTCTACTTGCAATGGTACTATGTTGAGAATCTTTGATGCTCAAGAAGATACCAATGTGCTCTGAAAGTCTCCCAAAATGTCAAATGAGATTAAGAATTCTTGAGATTGTAAAATGTTGTTAGGTTTCTAGGTTACAAAAATGTTCAAACATAAATAATGCATTCAATGTTTGGATTTTATAGGCTTTCAGATCATTGATTTTAGGTTGCAAATTTTTTGCATGATTATTGATAGATTGGTATTGTTTTTAGTTTTAACAAGCGATCATTCCTAGCATAGTTGTTCATTTGTGGTAGGTTTTAATACCAAAAGACCATAAAAACCACAATGGATACTAAAAATAGTAAATAGACTTTTGTTACTATGCTGGCTGCACCTCAACTATGTTGGTCTTTGAGAGCTACATTGACATTATTGAAATCTACTAGGAAATATGATGACTATGTTGGCCACATGAAGATTACTGACAATCTAAGATGACTACACTAGTCATGCTATAGTTATTGGAAATTGTGATGATTATGCTAGACATTGCTAGAAAAATAAAAAACCCAACAACTCTAATGTTGGGTGTGTGTTGATCTAGAGTATTCAAGGCTATAACCACCATAAAAACCATAAAAATGCCAAATTTAGCAATCCCCAAGGCATTTTTAGACTTCTAAAGCCCAAATATAGACATGAAATTATTTTTTCCACTTAGGAAGTGAGGTAGAAGCACCTTATGAGGTGTTTTTTAGCTCCAAAAAGTTAAATTATGCAATATTGTATCTCATGGGATAGAAACCTTACATTTATAATGATATTTTTCCACAACTTGTTTGGTGACACTTTACAAGTTACAACATGGATTTTCTTGGTGATGTTTTATTTTCCTCTCTTTATTGATGCTATGAGGATTTGCCTAAGAGACATCGATAAAGATATCAAAACATCACTATAGGTCCATTGCCACTATTTCCTCTTCATGCTTGATCCTATAGTGTTAAACCATGGTAAAGGGTGCTTGTGATGATGAGATAAGGTTAGTGTGAGGTAACATATGATAAATGTGATACTTGGCTACAAGGAAATGGTCATGAGGGTTAATAATGAATTCAAATGTTGACATCATGGCTACAGTTATAGCAATCACATCTTGGCCAATTGATGCAGTCTCCATTCTTTATGCTTCAAAGTTTTGGCCACTTAATAATGTTCTTGAGTAACTAATACTTCACTCCAATGTTTCTTTAGCCATTAGACTTATCCATTTTCTTTTTTGAAGCCATTTGTTTATCTTTTGATCTTCATCAGACTTTTGTCTTCTTGGAAATTTTTTCAACCTTTTACTTTTTTTTTCTTTATTCTTCTTTTTGTTGGGGTGAAATTTATCTTGGGTTTTATTTCTAAGTCTAGCTTTGGTGTGATTTTCCTATTGAATAAGATGTGTTACATCCAATGGATTTGATGAAACACGATAAAGAAGATGTCAAATGATCAGAATGCATGAGTATTAAGCATAGGTTAATATTGTTGTTTAGTATATGGAAGATTATAATTTGGCTACAAGATGGTTGCTCCAAGGGAAAATAATGGGATTAAAGTGGAGTAAGTAGTCTTGACATGACAAGACAAGCTAACCAAATCTTACACATCAAGGTTGCATGTGAGCTTGTTGCCATAATGAGTTGTATCTTTGTGATGACTTTAAGCATCATCTTGTAAGAAAACTTTCAAGAGAAAAATAAAACAAAAATAAAACATGTTATGATAATACAATTCATAGGGTTATATGAGTGAATCTACACACCAGGTCACCATAGGTCCTTATTGTTATAAAGTTTTACTGTCCACTATTTGTGCCAAAAAAATAGAGAAAAAAATGTTGGCTCACTTGTTGTTATGGTCATGGATTTCAATGTTAGTACCTTCCATGGAAACATGTTAGATGTAATATAGTTTTAGATAGGAATGATTTACTAGATTGGCCAACTCATTCCCATCCATGTCTACCACCTTGAAGGATTCATTAGCATAGCATTTGATGATCAAGAAAGATCGTTCCTAGTTGGCTGAGAAATTTTCTACATGCTCATGAACATCCTTGAGGATTAGTCTTCTTTTTTAAAATTTTATTTATTTATGTCATGGAAATGCTATTATTTCTACCTATCTTAGTATCACTCAATGTTAGTAAGCATTCATACATGTTGCTCTTCCACCAAGTCCATGTCCATGGTATGAAGCTCTATGTTCTATTCATCATTGATGAAGTTTAATAGGGATAATTGTAGAAATGGAACCTATAATTTAAAAGTAAAAACAATTTTAGAATCATAAACTAGGCTATATGGGATTACTCTAGTTTTAGCTCGAAAGGTGGTTTTAGAGGGCTACAGTGCATGAACAAGTCACTCATGATACTTGCATCTATTATTGTTCAACATCCTTTTAGAAAGTTTACAATATCTTTATTGCTAGTTTTGATTGTCCATTGGCTTGAGGGTAGTACAATGATGAAAATAAATGCTTAATTCCTAGGTCTTGACAAAAGGCTTTCATTTCTTGGCTACTAAACTATGGTCCATTATCCATGTCTATAGTCATAGGTATGCCAAAATGGGCTACTATATTATCCAATATAAATCTATAAAATATTTGAGATGTTGTATTTCTTAGGGGAATAGCTTCAACCAAATTTTTGAAGTATTCAGTTGTAGTTATAATGAATCTATTTCCTACAAAATATTTAGGCATTTTAGATCCAATAATGTTCAATCCACACTATTGAAATGACCAAGTTATTTCAGTAGTATGTAACTGAGTTGGTGACACATGTGTTAGGTTACTATGCTATTAATAGTTATCAAATTTTAACCTTTTGGAGAAAAGCACTTTTCATATCATGCTATTAATAGCCTAGTCATCTAATCATAGTAGCCATGGCTCTAAGTGTTATATGCCCTCCATATACCCCCTCATGAACTTGCTCAACTACTATGTAGGCTTTGGTTTTTCCTAAGAATACTAGTAATATGACATCATAGTACCATTAACATAATGTGTTATCACCTATGATGACAAAATATTTTGATCTCTTATGTATGATGTCCTTTTGAGAAGTGGTTAGACCTTATGAAGATTCACCATGCATTAGGTAAAACTTTGTATCATCATACCACTCCTTTTGAAGAGAAGTGTTGATAGAGGCTATAGAGTTACCTTTAGTATACTATGTGAGGAAAATACCATAGTTCATGGTTAAGATAGGAAACTTACTAAATACATTAGGAATCACACTTAGGACCATGGATGCAATGGCATTAGCTAGCATCCTCTTGATTCAAGCTACATGTTGGATATTAACATCTATAAAGTTTTGTGTTAGTTTCTTTCCTAACTTATAGTAAGGTTGAAAATGTTCTATTTGAATGCATAAACCTTGGTTACTTGGTTAACCATAAGTTGTAAATAACCTTTAATCATCATTTGATTCCTAGGTCATTAGTGTTGGCGACTGTTTGGAACGCGATCGCCAACGAGTGTCCTCAAATAGGAATTAGGTGCCTACTGGTCTCTGGCAACACCAAGGCCCAGATACCTCCAAATAAACTCAATAGTTAATGTGAGTATGTGTGTGTGCTTTTGTGGCATGTGTTTGTGAAAAATGAAATAATTGCGTTATGTATGAACTATAGATGACTTATCTTAAAGAGATTCAACCAGCTTTGCCAACTAATGTGAGTTGTTGAGAGTTCCTATTTTGTTCAATTGCCTAGTCTACGCGGTCCTTATAATACCTACTTGTAACAAATAAATTTTTGCAAAAACATTTGAGCACAACTCTACGAATCTACTTCTAATTTTCCCCAAAGAAAGAGATAGTTCCACAAGAAAACTAGAAATAGACTGAAAAGAAAAGTAGATTTGTGTCAACCTCAAATATTTAAACAAGGTAAAATGACACAAGTAAACACTTTGCAATAAAGCTATCCAAAATTCAATATCTACGAATTGTTCAAAATTCCAAGGCTCAAATAAGCAATTTCTTCAAGACAATCCTACTATGCTACCAAAAATTACTGTGTAAACTATCATGTACGAGACTCCATTTTGGCTAGATAATCAACGTGAACAATTGCATTCAACAGAACCTTCAAAAGACTTGACAATTTATGATTGAAATACCATGGAGATTCACTTTAAAGATAAAAAGAAGCTATTCTGGTCCCATCAAAATACCAAATATTTTCTAAACCCTCTTGACTATTGAATCGTTCAACGGCATGACAACAAACAGAGGCTCTCTTACAACAATCCCAATAGCGGTTCTTATACGTTGCACAATAACAAAATTTACTACTAAAATGCTCTTAAGTCTTTTAAACACAAGCACTTCTATGGAAAAATTTTAACAGAAATTTTCTATTGGACAACAAGAATAACAAGAGCAATCTAAAAATCCCAAAATTACTTGCCAAGGATGATACTGTCTAAACCACTAGCTAACCAATTTAAACAAAATAAAAATAAAACATAATTCACAGGACCATGAAAAAGAGGCTGAAATATTTTATTTAGCAAGCCATCAAGCAATCGTTCACAATTTCTTCTTATAAGCTCTTCCCAAATTCCAAAGTGTGTCTCCAAGTAAGAGCCCAAGTGCTAGCTAATAGCCTTCCAAAGTGTGATGTATCAAGTATCTTCTGTGAAGTATCATAAGTGAGACCCTTCATGATGATATCCCTTGAAGCCTTTTTATAGGGCTCAAAGGTAGTTAGGTAAGTTACATATTCAAAAATATCTTAGCTATCTTCTCTTCCAAGTAACTTGGCTAACCAATTAGAAGATTACTTGCCCAACAAGTTAGGTAAGTTACAAAAAATCTTCGATGGTTGTAACCACCATAGAGATAAAAAAGCTGTGGTTGACAAGTGTTCCATTGTTAAATAAACATCTCATGCATATATTTTAAAATCTTTTAATTATATTCTTTTTTTTATCCTAATAGTAATAGTAACGATGGAGTTGAGGCATACATGGATGGATAAGTATATGCATATCAATGGTGATAGTAACAAATGCAGAAATGGTTCCAGCATGTTTTGGATGTTCCATATCAATAGAAATAATGAGAGATCCAGTGACGCTATGCATTGGCATTACCTACATCAGAAGCAGCATCCACACTTGGCTGCACCACTACAACCAACGCACACACTGAGTCACAAACGAGTTTCTTCCCTCGCTTCATCTCACACCAGAGTCACTGTAGACCATAGTTGTGCAACTTTCTGGCCCAGGAGCCATAGTCACCATGGCTGCTTTTGCATCGTCTGTATTATCAATCCAAAAGTGTGATTTCCTAAGTGTGGTAAAGTTCTATGGCCTTGTCGACCTCCTCGACGGCACCACCGGAGTGTCCATGTCCTCAGCCGAAACGAAGGTACTCTCTTACGTGTGTGAGTACTCACATAGGAACTAGATGGACATGGTGTCAATCAAAGCTATGGTGGTGATGACGAAGCTTCTGAGAGGGGTGGAGAGCGTGATGGCATTGGGAAGGATTTTGTGCCTTCTACATCTTCTCGTACGAATACCTGAGGGTTGTTCAGCAATGGCGGACCATGTGTTGACTGTGCCGTTACTGTGTAGGAAAGTTGAGCACATGTTGGTGGTGTGAACGGCTATGGTTGTGGGTGTTCTTCAGTGCCTGTGTAAGCTTGGGCAGAGGTTGAAGGTGCAGAAGACGTTGTTGTTGGTGCTGCAAATCGAGTTTGTGCAGCAAGTTTTTGACAGAATGTCATAGCCTGTTCGAGGCCAAGAACGTCCCAATGGCGCTACCCCTCACCATAGTCGAAGCTTAATTCTTCATGGGAATTTCTGGTGTAGCAACATAGTAACCTCTACTCAGGAACATGCCTACGCCTGTAATAAATTCTTCTTCTTCTTCCTGTTAATGTAGTAGAACTGCTACATCTTTTTCTCAGATAATAACCCTAGTTCAGAATCTGATTCTGCCCCCAAAATAATTCAATAGCTATAGCATGCAAAATGGATGATGCCGAAAATGTTGATACCGCCATCAAATTGCTAGCCATGAAAAGGAGCAATTGCTAGTCATGCCTTTGCAAAAAAGCAAAGGCAGATGCAAGCTTAGGGTTAGACTTAGGCTCTGTGTTTGTGGGGTGGTATGGATGTGGGTGAAAAAAGAAAAATATTGAGAAGAAGAAGAATATGAAGCTATTCTCTTCAATGTGTATTATCCATTTCAGGACAGAAGATGAATTTTGGGCAGAGCGCGTGGAAGCGTTTGCTCTAAATTCGGCCACACAGCACCTGTGAATCATCATGTATTGTTTTTTTGCATATATCTGCATATCTATGTTTTTGCGCCAAAATCACACCCAATAACAATCCTATCATCTCATTCAAACTTTGATTTAGAGCCACACCACAAAGTCCTAACAACTGGGCAATTGAACTTTGATATGTTATTAGGTGGATACATACCTTACTAAATGAGCCAAACAAATTTGAATACATAATGTTAGAAGCATGACTTGACTTTTGTAATTTATTGAAAATGAAGCAAGAGGCTTACCAAAATCGAACCCCTGAGTTTTAGTTTTTAAATCAAGAGTCTTACTATTCCATGGAATGGCCAAATGTGCCAACATTTCTGCCCCCTATAAAAGCTTAAAGAAATTTATGCATGCCTCATTTTAAAACTGAACTGTACTTAAAGCTTTCATTGAAATTTTTACAGCTGAAATGATAAATATTTTTGGAGGAAAATTCCCATCAAACATAAGGTTTGATGGTATCAAAACCTCATTCCTAACAAAACAAACAAACTGTACATTATTAAGTCCTTTGTTCATGGAGTATTCTTCAGATGGGAAGAGAATGGGAAGGATTACGATGGTAGGAATCCTCATATCTCTAACCCTCTCATAAGCAATCTCTCTATTATTTTTTGGCTTGTTGGATTTTTCAACTTGATCCTCTTGAGATTTGTCTTCAATAATCCTCTAATCTTCTTTCTCAAATGAATTTTCATTTTCCTGGAGTGTAGAAATTTTGTTTTCAACACCACCTTTTTCAGCCATCTTACTTTTTCCATTTGAAGTAATGTTATCAATCATGAAATGTTCACTATAGATGTATACTTGATTTGGTTCTCCTTTCCAAGGTAGCCACATGTGAGAATAATCTGTTGATATGTAACCTGAGAAATTCTTGCTCCAACTTCTACTCAATAAGAGACTATGTGAATCTGGTATATCTGCCACTTGAATAGTTACTCTACTTCTAATGCGGGGTTCAAAAGAAATTTCCAATAGGACATTTGGTAATTGACCCACAATCTTTACTCTACTTTTATCCACTTGAAAAATCTTTCTATTTTATTTTTCAGGAATCGAACCAAGTTTCTTACATATAGATAATGGCATTATAGTAGATGTAGCTCCAGAATCAACCAAACAATTGTGTAAGTATTTATCTTTCAATTTCATTGTCAAAAGAAAAGGAGGAGATTCCTTATCATGTGAAGTATTTAATTTCTCATCATTACTAGACACATAACTTAACTCTGATTCTCTAACTCTCCTTTTGCCTTTAATGAACTATAAGGCCTTTCTTTGTTGATCTCCTATTTGAAGCAACTGATAAAGGCTAATATTGGCCTTGACATGCTTAAGGTCTTCAATCAAATCATACTCTACATCACCAATAAAGCTTGATCTCTTTATCCATTTATTAAAAGACTAATTTGGAGTGCTTTGCTCTAGTTATTGTCTTTACCTTTATTCATATCTCTTCTACTTGGCTTAAAATATTTTCTCATAGTAGATGGATTAGTAATAACATTATGGGGTTTAGAAGTAGTTAATCTTTCTTTAGATCGAAGATTATATCCATTTTCCTCATTGTTATTGCATTATTCATCTGATGACATATCTTCTTCAGAACTTGATAGAGAAGAAGTATCGCTTGATCCATTGTTAGAAGATTTACTTGCATAATGAACACTAGATAACTCATTATCAGATTCAATATCAAGACAGTTGGACATAATAAGATCACTTTCATCATCATCTTCTACTAACTTAGTGTCTTGATGTTTATGCTTTCTATTTTTCCTTTCTTCCTTGATATTAACTCTTGTCAAAGCTTTTTCAAGATTTAATATTTTGTTAGACATATCTCTCATTAATTCACCTTTTTCAGATTCTACTCTTTCATGTTCTTGCTCTATCTTAACATGATATGGACCTGGTAAAGCTTTAAATTGAGCAAAATCTTGCATAGGAATCATAACTCTTTCTTCTCTTTTTTGAATCACAATATTTTCTTTAGGATTCAACTGTTTTTCTAACTGTATAGCTTCACTGAAGTAGTCATTTAGTGTAGTTACATTTGAAGTTCTCCTTAACCAAATTGAAATGTTGGGGTTGACAACCTTAAGATAAGTTTCTTTAAGCATTTATTCTGATGGCCTATATTATCTTTGAAAGAGTCCACAAATTCATTGAAACTTGATGTTAAAATCTCTAATTGATTCTTTAACTCCTTGCTTAGCTTGTACTAGCCCACAATATAGTTATTGTTGATCTAATTGATTACTAAACTGGGCTAAGAAAAGATTCTTCATGTCATCCCAACCTGTAATACTATTACTTGGTAAGTTCAAATACCAAATCTGAGCCATATCCTTTAGATTTGATACAAACAACCTACAAGCTTGATCTTGATGTTGAATATTTGCATGAGCTAAAGCTAACTCAAACATGTGAATATATTCTTCAGCTAAATAAGCTTTGCTAGGAATGAAAGGCTCAGGCAAATATTTGTAAACTACCTTAGGAATATCATTGTAATTTTGAAATCCTAATGGTGTAACTCGTTGCCAAGGATTTGTCATCATATTCCTTTGGATAATTGAACTCTTTGACTTTCTATATCTTTTCTTACGAATTGATAAAAAAAATATAATGGGTGATCTTCTTGATCTTCTAGTTTTCACTCCACTACTTGTTCCCAATTCAAAAACTTTCTTTTGTTCTTCTTCTAATGAAGAATCAGTCTTAGAATCTAGAATTTCTTTTGAAACTTTGAAAATTTCCAAACTATCAATCTTCTTGGTCATGAACTGAAAATAGTATCTAATTTCTTAAGCCTTTATAGTAACAAATAGTTGTTGATGTGCTAAGATTACAAGGCTTATGAACCTAGAGGCTACATTTTCAGCCCTCCTTCTAGCACCAAAAGAACTGTTGGCGACCGTTTGGGACGAGATCGCCAATGAGTGTCCTCGAATAGGATTTAGGTGCCTGGTGGTCTCTAGTAATGCCAAGGCCTAGATACCTGCAAATAAACTTAGTAGTTAATGTAAGTATGTGTGTGTGCGGTTGCGGCGTATGGTTGTGAAAAATGAAATGATTGCATTATGTGTGAACTATAGATGACTTATCTTAAAGAGATTCAGCCAACTTTGCCAAGTAATGTGAGTTGTTGAGAGTTCCTATTTTGTTCAATTGCCTAGTCTATGAAGTCATTATAATACCTAATTGTAACAAATAAAATTTTACAAAAAACACTTCAGCACAACTCTGTGAATCTACTTCTAATTTTCCCCAGAGAAAGAGATAGTTCCACAAGAAAACTAGAAATAGAGCAAGATTCGATGGAAATAGACTGAAAAGAAAAGCAAATTTGTGTAGACCTCAAATATTTAAACAAGGTAAAATGACACAAGTAAAAACTTCGCAATAAACCTATCCCAAATTCAATATCTACGAATTCTTCAAACTTCCAAGGCTCAATAAGCAATTTCTTCAAGACAATCCTACTATCTTAGCAAAAATTGTTGCGTAAACTATCACGTATGAGACTCCATTTTGGCTAGATAATGGACGTCAACAATTGCATTCAACAAAACCTTCAAAATACTTGACAATTTCTAATTGAAATACCACAGAGATTCACTTTAAAGATAAAAAGAAGCTATTCTGGTCCCATCAAAATACCAAATATTTTCTGAACCCTCTTGGCTATTGAATTGTTAAACGACATGACTACAAACAGAGGCTCTCTTACAAAAATTCCAATAGTGGTTCTTATACGTTGCACAATAACAAAATTTACTACTAAAATTCTCTTAAGGCTTTTAAACACAAGCGCTTCTATGGGAAAATTTTAACAAAAATTTTCTATCGGGCAACAAGAAGAATAAGAGCAATCTAAAAATCCCAAAATTACTTGCCAAGGATGATACTGTCTAAACCACTAGCTAACCAATTTAAACAAAATAAAAATAAAACATAACTCATAGGACCATGAAAAAGAGGCTGAAATATTTTATTTAGCAAGCCCTCAAGCAATCATTCACAATTTCTTCTGATAAGCTCTTCCCGGAATCCAAAGTGTGTCTCCAAGTGAGAACCGAAGTGCTAGCTAATAACCTTCCAAAGTGTGATGTATCAAGTATCTTCTGTGAAGTATCATAAGTGAGACCCTTCATGATGATATCCCCTGAAGCCTTTTTATAGGGTTCAAAGGTAGTTAGGTAAGTTACATATTCAAAAATATCTTAGATATCTTCTCTTCCAAGTAGCTTGGCCAACCAATTAGGAGATTACTTGCCCAACAAGTTAGGTAAGTTACAAAAAATCTTGGATGGTTGTGACCACCATAGAGATAAAAAAGTTGTGGTTGACAAGTTTCCCATTGTTAAATAAACATCTCATGCATATATTTTAAATTTTTTTAATTATATTATTTTTTTATGCTAATAGTAATAGTAACGATGGAGTTGAGGCATACATGGGTGGATAAGTATATGCATATCAATGGTGACGACGACAAATGCAAAAGTGGTTCCAGTGTCGTTTGGATGTTCCATATCAATGAAATAATTAGAGATCCATTGATGCTATGCATCGACATCACCTATGTTAGAAGCAGCATCCACACTTGGCTGCACTGCTACAACCAACGCACATAACAAGTAACAAACGAGTTTCTTCCCTCAGTTCATCTCACGCTAGAGTCAATGCAAACTGTAGTTATGTAGCTTTCTAGCCTAGGATCCATAGTCGTCACGACGGCTTTGGCATCATCTGTATCATCAGTCCAAAAGTGGTCTTTCCTGACTATGGTAGAGTTCCATGGCCTTGTTGACCTCCTCGGTAGCACCGCTGGAGCATCCACGTCCTCAGCCAAAACAAAGGTACTCTCTTACGCATGTGAGTACTCATGTAGGAACTAGACAGACGTGGTGTTGATCGGAGCCATGCTGGTGATGAAGAAGCTTCTAACACGGGCGTAGAGCGTGACGGTGGTGTGTAAGCCATGCTGGTGTTGGTGCTACAAATGGAGTTTGTGCAGCAAGTGTTCGACAAAATGTCATAGCCTATCTGAGGCCAAGAACATCCCAATGGCATTGCCCCTTGCCATGGTCAAAGCTTAATTCTTCATGGGAATGGCTGGTGCAGCAACACAGTAACCTCTGTTTAGGAACACACCTACACCTGTAACGAATTCTTCTTCTTCTTCCTGTTAATCCAGTAGAACTGCTGCATCTTGTTCTCAGATAATAACCCTAGTTCAGAATTTGATTGTGCCCCCAAAATAATTCAATAATGGCAGCATGCAAAATGGATGATGTCGATAATGTTGATACTGCCATCAAATTGCTACCCATGAAAAGGAGCAATTGCTAGTCATGCCTTTGCAAAAAAGCAAAGGCAGATGTAGACTCAGGGTCATACTCAGGCTTTGTATTTGTGGGTAGGTATGGATGTGGGTGAAAAAAGAAAAATATTGAGAAGAAGAAGAATATGAAGTTGTGCTCTTCAATGTGTCTTATCCATTTCAGGACAGAAGATAAATTTGGGGTAGAGCGTGTGGAAGCATTTGCGCTGAATTCAGCCACGTAGCACCCATGAATCATCGTGTATTGCTTGTTCGCATATATCTACATATCTATGTTTTTGCACCAAAATCACACCCAATAACAATCCTATCATCTCATTCAAACTTTGATTTAGAGCCACACCACAGAGTCCTAACAACCGGGAAATTGAACTTTGATATGTTATTAGGTGGATACATACCTTACCAGATGAGCCAACAAACTTTGAATACATAATGTTAGAAGCATGACTTGACTTTTGTAATTTATTGAAAATGAAGCAAGAGGCTTACCAAAATTGAACCCCTGAGTTTTAGTTTTCAAATCAAGAGTCTTACTATTCCATGAAATGGCCAAATGTGCCAACAATTAGCTACCATAATCCCCCTAATCAATTCTTCATGCTCTACAATGTTGTTGCTACATGGGAATTCAAATGGTAAGCAAAGGATTGGATTTCATCAAATAGGAATGTTATGATGATAGCAACATTCATCCCTTCAGTAGTTGAAGCTTCATCAAAAATGCATAATTGCCTCATAGTCCTTAAGTACATCACTAATGATGTTAACATGCTCATTAGGGAATTTAGGGTCTATGGTCACATGGTCTTCTACTAGTGAAATGGTGAATTGTATACGTATCACTTCACCTTTTTTCAAGTCTTGGGAGATATAATGTAGGTTAAATTTGGTTGTTATGGCTTTTCAATGAGCTATACGGCTACTCTCATAGATATTAGTCATGATGGCTCTAACCATGTTATTCTTGTAAATGATGTTGACTTGGGACTTAAATAAATATTGTCTCCATTTCTTCAATGAGAAGACTAGTGTTATGTAATACTTCTCCACCTTATTGTATCAAGTCTCATAGAACATTAATGCATAACTTAGATAGTATATAGGTAGCTCCACTCCATCATCCCATTTTTGATAGAGTACAGAGGTAATGGATGTATCCAAGATACCAAGGTAGATGTAAAAACGTTTATCCTTTTGCAGTGTATAGACCATGGGTAGTTGTATGAACTCCTACTTAAGGTTTTCAAAGGCTTCTTTTCATTGAGTCATCTAATCATAGAGAGCTTCTTTCTTAAGAAATTATTGCATAGGTTGTAACTTATTCATAAGCATGGTGATCAACATACAAATAAATTACAATCTTCCTTATAGCCCTTGAAACTTATTAATATTATTTGGTGTTGCCAAGTTGGATATGGCCTTAACCTTATTAGGATCGACTTGTATTCTTACTTTGAATGCTACATCGCTCAGTATCTTGTTAGTTTTGACACCAAAGGAACACTTCATATAATTAAGCCTAAGCTCATACTTAAGGCATCATTAAAGCACAAGTTCAAGACCACATGCATGATTGTTGACCACTTTGGACTTAATGATGATATTGTCTACATAGTCATTGAGTAATCTTAGCATATAATCACTAAAGATATATATCATCACTCTTCATTAGGTTTCTCTTGCATTCTTTAGGTCAAAGGACATCATGATGTAACAAAAGGTACCCCAATAGGTCAAGAATATCATGGAAAGTTGGTGTTCTAGGTTAATTCTAACTTGGTTATATCCAGAGAAACCATTGATGAAGAATAATAGGGCATGTTTGGTCATAGTATCAATAAGTTTGTTAATAATAGTAAAAGGAAAATCATTCATGATGGTTACCTCATTCAGGTCTTAGAAATTGATATAGATGTGTATACACTAGTTTTTCTTAAGGATGGTCACTATGTTGGACAACCATTTTGCATAATCGATAGCTTGAATGAATCCACCTTGATATAGTTTTGTGATTTCATCATAGCTTACTAAAGCTAAGTTTGGTTTAATCTTATGAACTTTTTGTTTAACTATTTTGATACTAGATTGAGCACAATGTTATGTTGCACTAGTCATGTGTCAAGACTAGGCATATCTTCATATGAATAGGAAAACACCTTAATATTATCTTGGATGACCTTGGTGATGTCTTGAGTTTATTAAGATTCTAGTGAGGATCTTAGTTTTAGTATTTTCTCCTCACCGCTATGTGCCATGGTAGGAACCTTAACTAGATTGTCTTTGGTGATGTCACCATCCTTAAGATTAAAGATTTTGACTAGGTTTTCAGGAAATTCTAGAGGTTTCTCTATAGAGGCTATATGGCTAACAAGACTCTCAAGATCAAGATCTAGGCAATGAAGATAAATGAATCACTCAACGTCACTGTCAGGTCTACTTAGGCTCAAAGGAAATTAATTTTCTTTAACATGTCCATACTCCAATCCTACATATTAACCATAAGAACATTAAGTGACACTTGGGTAACAAAATGAGTAAATAATGGAAAAATAATGTAAAATAATTCAATAATAATGTATGGATAAGCCAAAACATATTGCATCAATGATCAAAAAAGTTCTAAATGAGGCCACTAAGGTTACAAGATATATGTGAAACAAATGGAATTAAGTGAAGGCCAAATAAGGTCAAATGGAGGCCAAATGATGGTAGAATGGAGACAAATGAAGGTCTAATGATGATCACACTCCATCCAATGGTGTCATTTAAGAGAAAAACATTGTCAAAAGAGGTTGGATTTCAGGTGGATAAGGTGCATCAAAGGCTTAATAACATAAAATGAGACTAAACAAGGACTGAATGATAATCCACTATGGTCAAGTGATGGTTGAATCCCATGAAATGATGTCAAACAAGGCTAAAAATGTGTTCCAAAAGGATCATAAAAGAGAAGGCTGACTAAATAAGGTAAAAAAAAGTTAATTAGTATGAAATAAAGGCTAAATTACATCCAAATGATGATCAAGTTGGATTAAATGAAGCCAACTGATATTAGATGATAGTCAAACCCTATCAAATGACATAGAAAAAGGTCAATTAGGGTTACACTAAGGTGAAACAACATGGAATGACATAAAATCACATCAATCATGGTTACATGATGCCAAATGATAGGAAAATTTTGTGTAATTTTGATAAGTGATGCTTTAATGAAAAAAAATGAAGCCAACTAACATCATAGGGTTAAACAATGAAGGTTAAAAATGCATAACAATATCAAATCAAGATAAAACACAATGAAAGAAGGTCAAACCAATTAAGGTAGAAAACATATGGTAAAAAATTATCAATATTGATCAATCAAGATTACATTTTATTAGTATTAGGCCTTAATGGATCATAGTGAAGGCCTGTAAGGTTGATAGATGAGTTTGGGCACATGGTAAGGTTGTTTGAAGGTAAAAATAAAAGCATCTCTTTGTGACTATGTGGGAATAGCTATGACTACACTAGCTAGTGTAGTTGGGGATAGACCTTAGTGTAGTAAGTGTTAATAAATAGCATTTTAGAGTTATCATGGTTAATTTTTAGTTTTTGATGGTTCAAATGGCTAGTGTAGTGGAATAGGTTGGAGACTAATGAACTTTAACATAGTTTTGACCTTGAAGAAGCTACAAATGATGCCAAAAACTAGCGACTATGCTGGGCTTACACTAGCCATCATAGTCCTAGCATAGATTCATGGAAGTTATGTGTTTTTGGGGTTTCATAGTTAAAACTGGTATTCCATTAGCTTCCTAAGATAGTATAAAATATTGAGGGAGGAGATTAGTGGTTGAACTAGCCAGTTGGGAATCAAAACAGGCTACTGCAAGTGATTTTTAAAGCCATCTCCTAGTAGACTATGTCGGTTAGAATAGTTGAACCTTTCGTCAGCATAAATAGAGGAATTCTGATATTCCTAAGGTTGAAATGAGGTGGAATTATAGCTAGGTAAGGTTAAAAAAGATTCTAGTTTTTCAATTTAGGTTTTGGACTATTTGGAGTGTCATATAACTAGTTAAACTAGCCTAGAATCATGACAAAGAAGGGACTATGTTGGCCAACATAGTCTAGACCTACTTCAACATAGTTTGAAATGAATCTTAAATTTTGATGAAATGTTTTGATTGATTGACTAGGTTCTTGGATCACTAGTATTTATGGCTAGGGTTTAGACTTGAAATTGTCAGTTCTGATTGTTATTTTCATTTTGAATGAATCATACACCCTTGGAATACACTAGCCAACATAGTCCGAACATAGTCAAGGGATGTAGGATGAATTTTTATGATTTTGAACTTGGTTCACAAGGTTTAGTGGTCTTTCAAGTCTGCTGTAGGATTTTGAGGTTGAGATGATGAACTAAGAAGTTGATTTGACATGTTTATATCTTACTTTGGGATTTTTACAAAGTGAATACATTAGGACTACACTAGCCAGCATAGTCCTAGGGTTATTCAATGTAGTCTAAAGGTTTAGGTGTATTCCAACTAACTTTGGTACCACTATTCAGCATTTTGAATTCATCAAGATTCCTAGGAAAGTATGAAAGCCAAGATCTAAGACTTTGAAGGTCATCTTTGACATTTTCTATTTCATCCCCAACCAACTACATTGGGACTACACTATCCAACATATTTATGGTGATCCCTACCATAATTCCAATGTGGAAATGAGATTTGACTTATTTTTTCTCCTCATTTTGCTATTACAAGTTCACAAAAGGTTTTAAGGAAGTGTGAAGGCCAAGATATGTTGATGTAAAGTTTGTTTATGGTTTATAGTCATCCACCCTCATTCAACTACATTAGGACTATGCTAGCCAGTGTAGTTTTGGTTATCTCCAACATAGTTTAAAGATGGGAGTAGGATTTATTTTCATTTGTCTTTTGGTTATTTTGAATCTTAGGCTTACCAAAGACTTTGGAGTTGAAAGTGTGTCATTCTAGAGGTTTTCTTGAATTTTTGTATTCATCTCCTATCTAACTACATTAGGACTATCTTAGCTAGCATAGTTTGACCTACTCT
Organism: Gnetum montanum; assembly: GCA_015680685.1. NCBI lineage: Eukaryota > Viridiplantae > Streptophyta > Gnetopsida > Gnetales > Gnetaceae > Gnetum > Gnetum montanum. The sequence continues at coordinate 193,842 of MNCI01006214.1, forward strand.
CACCATAGTACTACAGTTGGAATAGGAATGGACTTGTCCTTGATCAATTGTTTATCATTTGAAAGGAACCAAAGATACCAAGAGGATGTGATGATCAAGAAATGTTTTGTACCTCTTGATTAGTCTTATGAAGTTTTAGAGCTGCTAGAGGCTTTGACTAGGGTTTGGTAGATGGTGTGACCATTCCATAGTCAATTAGATGTTTGGTTAGTAGTGGAGGACATCATCCCTCTCAAGAATATGCTAGTCAATGTAGTTACACAAAATAGCTAGTTTTGATGTGATTTTTTCTTTTCTTGGTGTACAATGACTTTTCAATGTTAGCACCTACTTATCAATTTTTTCATGATGTTTTTAGGTTACAACATGGCATGGATGAATGCCTAGGAGATGGGTTTCCATAGTGGCTAAGGTTTAGAATCTATTCCAAGACATCTAGAGGCTTAAACCCTAATGTAGTTACCATGGAGAAGCCAAAATCCAATTGTTTAAGGATTTTTTATTGGCTTATTACAGAGGCACCTCTTGGTATCCACATCAAGCTTGAATTACTAAATGAATTTATTTCCTACCAACCTAGCATATTCCTACCTTCTAATTATCTTCATGGAGTTATGTTGGACTTGTGTGAGTGTTTTTGAAAACCATGGTTTTAGTGGCTAATGCATAAGTGTAGGATTGATTTTCACATTGAAATTTTGCATAAATCAAAATGCTCACATCACCTATAATCTAAAATGCATAGTATTAGATCTTTGATCCTATTTTTGGCTTCAACTGCACCTATCCAGAGTGTAGTCTAGCCATTCCCCATCAAAGAGAAAGCATAGTTGCTAGAGGAGTTCCAAAAGCTTGAAGATTTTAGATATTTTGGCATTATTTGTTTAATATTTCATAGAGGAGAGCTTCAAAAAGCAATAATCTAGCCTTATAGGAGGCTAATGTAGCTACAAGAGGACTCTCCAATCTAGCACTACCTTTTTTGAAAGAAGGATCTTCTACCATGACTACAAGTTACAAAATACTTAGCCATTTCCTAAAAACTTTTGTTAGAATCCTAGGTATTTTTGCCTATGTAGGGTTTTGTGTTGATTAAATTAAAATTTTATAAAATTCCTACATTACATTTAGGACATGTTTATGAGGTTTTAGTATTTCTCTAGTTGTGGGATTGGTCTATGCCAAGTTCTGAATTTTATTCTAGCCTTTTCTATGTGTTTTTTGTGCTTTTTCCACCAAAAAGAAATGCCAATTTTGTATTTTTTATATGAAAATGATTATGATTTTTCATTTTCTATCGTGATCGAGTTGTTTTCTACTAATTTTGGCCAAACTTTTTGAACTACTAAATTCCAACTTACAGTTCATTTTTTATGAATTTTTCCATAAGCCATTGCATAATGGGTTTTCTTAGTTGTTGCTATTTTCTTCATTTCACTTTCCTAATTTTTAAAGCAAAAATGGTTAATTATTGCTTTTATGTTTTGGATTTTTAGTTTGTTGTTTATTAGTTCAAATGGTTGTTGAACCATTAAATTCATATCTCTGGTTAATTTTCTTGAAATGTTTTCATGGACTAACACACAGTGAGATTTTTAGTTTTCATGGTTTGACCCCTATGAAGATGAACAATGTTTATACTTTGAAGAATTTTTCTTTCCAATGTTGTAGGTTTTTGGGGATTCTTGTAGTTGTTAGGAGGGATTTGGCATTAGTTTCAATAACTTTGAAAATTTTTCCATATTTTTTAACCAGTGATTCACTATAGCTAATTTTTATAGTTTTGAGTATTGTGCAATTTTTTGTAAAGTTTTATTATTGTTTTGAGTAGTTGTTAAAAATTTTTGTAGGCTTTGTTCTATAGCGTAGATGTTATATTTTGTTGACTCTTTATGTGTACATATTCAATAGATATAGAAAAAAAATTAGTACTAAATTATCATTTTTATTCATGTGCAAACTACCTTATATAATTACAATTTTGATTGTTAAAATTGCAAACTTCCCTAGCTATACAAACAGTGTTGGTATGGTTCTTAAATTCTATATGTCATTTACAAGTTGCATTTTTTTCAACAATCACTTGAATTTTCCAAAATTTTTAACTAGCCCCCTACAATATTTACTAAAACTAATTTTACTATTAATTATGATTTCTAGTACAATTTTTTCAAAATTTAATTTGGACTATTGTTACTATTGTAGTAGGTACAAGCTTGTTTCATGGCTTCAATGTTTCTACATAAAAACTTTTATAATTTTTTATGAATATTTCATCATGGAGTTACTATCAATTGTTGGTTGAACACTTCGTTATTTTTTATTTATTTTTTATGTGCAAAATGATCATAATTTTGGTTATCATCTTTTTTTGGTTTTAAGTGTTGAAACTTATAAATTTTATTATTTGTCTTGAGCAAGAACATTAAAATTATGGTTTTCTAATAGTTCATTTTTTGGTTATGATCATTTATGGTTTTAATAGTTGTTGTTGGTGTGTGTGGGGTCTTCTAGAAATCAATCTTGGTGGTTATTGAGATGATGGGGCTCCTCTAATATATCTACACACTAGGGCTTAATACCCCACCTACAAACATGGTCTTGAAGCATGACTCCATATGGTTTCCACTGGGGGCCAAGGAATTCTTATCCTACCTACTCCAAAACTTTAGTGTGATGGTGTGGTCACACTAGGCTTTAGAGATAGTGTTATTAACCATGGAGACCCTACTACCCCATTCTACATGTATGATCATCAAGTTTATTATTGATGATCCTAATAATCATATTGAGGATGAGCAACATGACAACTAGTTTACTAGATGAACCTATCATCTATCCAAGATTTGCGACATGCTTGAATTCCTCCAGTACAATGCTAATAATACATTGCTAGTTGCTCACCATGTTAACACTTGATTTCAAAACTCCCCTAGAACTATCTACCATTTAGAGGGGTATGTGTAAAGTTAAGTTGTTCTTTGTTTTAATTTGAATTTCCTTAGGCTACATTTGCTTCTTAAGTTTTTTTTTTCTTACAATTTCTATAGTTGAATTATTTTAGTTAGCCCTTTTTTTTTCATTGTTTCTTGGTTATTTGGTCATTTATTGTATTTTCATATTTATTTTTGTATTTTTTTGAATGTCTAACATTATATGAAATCTCAATTATTCCATTGAGATTAACACACTACCTAGCTTGCCCTTAGTTGTAGAGCATGATTCATGAAAGTTGTATGAAAGTGCCACTAAATGTGCGATTTCATGTGCTAAAACCTCATGGGAAACCCAATGTTTCAATGAGTTTTTATGGGAACAAGTTGTATTGTTTTAAAGGAAAAACAAGAAGTAGGTTGAGGTGAATAAAGATCTCAAAGATAACAAGGAATTTGTTGAGGCCTAATTGACCAATTTAATTTCCTTGTGAACCAAGGAGATCAAATGGGCATAGTATTGGAATGCCATCCATAGCAAGGTTACCCATGCTATAGATGTTGCCAAGTAGAAACTACAAATGGACTTACTAGTGTGTAAGGCTAGGGAGTGAAGAGATTATTGTGCTTGGGTCCTCGAGTGTGGCCATGCACAAGATGATCATAAAAAGAAGTATAAGGTTGAACATGAAGCTTATCTCATGTTTTTGAAAGAGGAATCCACTGAACAATGCAAGTTAGAGCTATTTGTGAAGGGGATTCAAGTATACAATGTCTTCAAACTATTTGAAGGATCTCTACCAATGGCTAATTCTTCATCCCCTTAGGTTTCTACTATGTTTGGGAAGGTGGCTACTGCTACATTGTTGTGGTAGCCACATACATGGACTCAGATCGATGATAGAAACATCCTGACAAGTATCAATCTCAAGGAGGTGGATTAGGCTCATATGACTAAGGATCAAATCCTTCCTTGTTAGGAGGTTGGGCTTTGGAGCCTTCTACTAGAGAATGTTGCACCAAAGTCCTTCTAGTTTTCCTTATTTTTTTTTGGATGTTTTATTTTAGTTTAATTTAATTTAATTTTGTTTCATGTATTAATTATTAATTAGACTTATGTTATTATGGTACAAATAGTAGGTGACACTTATGATCCTAGTAGTGATGACATTGGAGATGCTTCTCAACCCCGTCTAGTCGCAACTTAGCACCTTTAGTTGGATATGTCTTTGATTATTTCATTTCTTGATGATGTTGTTGTAGCTAGAGTTAACCATGGATGGTTGAGAGACAATTTATTATTTTATATATTGTTTAACTTTTGTCATACCATCTAAAAAATATTTAGACAATTAATATTCTTAAATTTTAATTTGGTTTATATGTTTTAATGTTTAATGTTTCACTCATGTTATGAATTTTACATTTCTATTCATGTTATAAGGCTATGTTGGTTAAATCTTCTAGTCATAATGTAATAAACAATAAAACTGACTAAGCAGCTAGAATGTAAACTATGTTGTAAATGGTAATAAGTGGGGTTTCCAGTTTTAGGCCATCGAAGGCCCTACAATTTGCTAGTTTTAGGGCATGGAAAGCCCTATGGTTTCTTAGTTTTAGAACATGGTGGATCCTACAATTTGAAAAGAATAATTTTTATCAATTTTTTATGTTTTAAAATTTTTATGAGTTTTTAGGCTTTAATGTTTTAAAGGTATTTTTATGTTTTGTGTTCTAAAATAGATAAGGCATAAAGGTAAATGGTAATCATTAATAAACTTTAGGATACATGTAAAGTAAAGTTAAAAAAATGTAAAGAAAAATGGTGCACGCAAATAATATTTTAGCTAGGCTAAGAATGCTATAGAAAATGAAGGCTACATGGTTATAGATGCAAGGGCATGTGAATTGGTTGTATATACCAATTGTTCAAGTATTTTTGAATCTTTAATGGATTAGAAAAGGTATATGGTCTACTTTACACAATTCTATATTCTCTATTTTCATTGCTAACCATGTTGAAGGGAAGCTCCTCCCATGGTGCATCCATGGGCCCATTGTTTTTGGTTTTGGCATATTATGCTTTGTCAATCTTCTTGACATTGTAATAAACTATAGGAATTTTTTTATAAAACTCCACTTTAGGTCTATTATGTTTGAAAACCTTGGTGGCTGGAACACTAAGAGGTTTGTAGGCGTACAGCCTAACCTTGGATCCATGCGAGGGCCATGCTAGAAAAAATAGAAACAAGGTGCTTTGAATAATCTTGTCGATTAGATAGGGAATTACATGGTGTTGAAATAATCACGTGCAAGAAGGGTTTGTAGTACATTATGTGTAGGCATCGAGTCCAACTGAGCCAAAGCATAGCAGGGTGTCTTGACTTGAGAATAGTGGTGTGAATGTGAAAATATGTGTGAAAAGTGTAAAATAAAAATGTCACGTGAAATGCCAAAGAGAAATGCTTGAAAAGTGTAATAGAATTTGGGAATGGTAGTGTAACACCTCAAAAGAGAGTGCACATAGCTAATTCACAAAAGTATATAGTGTATAATAGGTGCAGTGAGAGCATAGTCATAGCCTCGGTGGTGTTGGGTTGTGAAGTCTGGTGCTCTCTATGTTAGATTCTGCTTGCCAAGCTAGTAGTCGTGGTGTACTGTGCAATGCTATGCAAGTTTGCAATGGGGCCTATAGTGTACCATGCAATGTAGACGTGCCTCCCTCCTGGAGCGGTGTGCTCTAGGTCTCATTCACCTAGGGAGCTAGGTGCCAAATGCCAACTACCTTCTTTTTTTTCCCCCTAAAACATTAGGGTGCAAGGGTATCTATAGGGCTAGGGTTAGCAAAAAATGTGGAGAAAGTGCCACGTGGCAGCACATGAGATTTCCCATGCTATTTTCTATGCTCCTCCCATGTTACACATAGGACACAGGACCCTGGCTACTATGCTGGACAAGGTGCTACACTGCATGGGATAGTAGCAAAAGGGTACAACAAGAAAAGAAAACTATTGATCTTGTCTATCAAGGAGATGTTGGATTAGAAATGCCAATCGATGAGGAGTTGTGGAAGCTTTGTAGGTGTGCTGGTGCTTCTTGGTGAGTGTTATGCTATTTACACTGCCCAACATAATAGCATAGTGTTAACACTTTCCTACTATGCTATAAAGAAATGCACACATGATTTTGGGACCCAGCAAGACTTGCAATTTTATTAGTTGAGAACCTTGCTTTCCATGCCTAAGACCTCCCTCTCCTATCTTTGGGAAACTCTTTAACCTTTCTACCTCTTCTATGCTATGGTACACTATGCTATGCTATGCAGCGTAGCAGAGTGTAGTAGTCAGTCTAGGATGTAACTTGCAATGTTTTGTTACGAAATTTTGATTGGGATTTGAGGGTGAAGTGGGATAGGTAACCCTGGAGGTTGAAGGATGGTTAGATGCATTTTTTATGTCAAAAAGGGTTGGAGGGGACTCTTCGCACCCTACTATGCTATGCTATGTTGTGCAGCGTAGCACCCAAAATGGACTAACTTTTGTACCACTTTCCAGATATTGTTTGTCACGTTGATCGTACTCTACGGATGAGATAGGATAGGCATATTTGAATACTAAGTCATTGCCAACTGCATCTTTTGGGAAATTTTTTGGCCCCACTTGGCTTGCTACACTATGCAGCGTAGCAGGTCCCATGGTTGAAAAGCTCACTAAACTGTATGGCCTCGTAGCTAGGTGCAATGTTGAATATGCTACAAAGGGTGGTAGGTAGGCCTGAAAGTGGATTTGAAGGTGTTATGACTTCTAGGGTGCCATGCTATCTGTACAGCTTAGCATGGAACCACACTAGGAGAGTGTAGGTGAAGTGCCACCATTTTGACACTTAGCCTAATTTGACTTGAAGTTTTGTGGTGTTTCAATGGCTCCTCTTTCTTGATGTTTGGAGGAGTGGCCTGAGAGACATTGACAAAGAATTAAAAAATACCATAGTAGACATGTCACCAACATCACTCGTCGTTACAAGATTGGATGTTGTTTTACCATGCCCAAGAGTACTATGGGAATAAGGTTATGCTGAGGGACAAGGGACATAGGCAATGCTAGGGAAATGAAATTTAAATAGTAGAAATAAAATGCAAGCAATGGACCATGATGTAAGATGAAAATTCAGCATAGTTAATAGTACCATGGCATAAAGTGGCTTGCCTCCAAAAATATCTACCTCTCATCAAAATGCTTATGAGAGTGTCAAAGTCAATCTAAGGCTAGGAAAATTACGAGGCTGTAGTGTTATCAATTCACCTAGGGATGTGCTTCTTTCCATTCTCTCTTTTTTTGTTTGCGTTGTGATGCAAACTTTCTTTTGGTTTGGCTCACTACTGTATGTTAGCTGCAAGTTGGCCATTGAGAAGATCATCTTTGTTTTGATGCATTCACATTGCATTTGTAGGACAAGTGTTTCCTCCCTAGGATGAGTTGTGTCACATCCATTTAGGGCTTTGACCATCCAATAAAGGCTCCCCATGGGACAAGTTGCATTACTTTCTTTATGAGTGGTTGATGTGAAGAGAATGACATGTGTGTCATAGTATGTATGCATTAGAGGGATGTGTAATCATGAGTATGTGGGAGATGAGAGGATTATGGGATGAAGGAGTGGATGTGCATTGGCTATAATAGGGATGAGGGGAATGTGCACGCTTAAGTTGCTTAACTAGTCCAATCATGCATATCAGAGCAATATGGTAACTTTGCTACTATGATGAAATACATCTTTGCATGAATGCCTCTGAGGCTTCAACCTACAAACACACCTTCAAGAAGATAAGAAAATCACAAAACGTGAAATGCAAGTGCAAATGCCAAATGTGAAGATGCTACAAATGCTAGATGCGAGGATGCTATGAATTTGTCAAATGTTGTGCCAATTCCAAGTTCTTAGGAAGCTAGTGAAAGTGTTGGGGCAATGATGTTGTAAGTCCTCTAAAGACCACACTAATGGCAAGTGCTCCAGAAGATTAGTAGGATGCTGGGAGGTGATGATGCTGTGAGTGCCCCTAAGAGTTTCACTAATGGAAAGTGCTCAAATAGATCAGTAACATGTCATTTTAAAATCCTAGTAGACTGTGAACCTAGTTTAAGATCCTAGCAGACCATGATCTGCTATTTTATAGTCCTATTATACTACTGGATTCCAATAGTATGTCATAGCATTTAGTGGATGTTGTGCCAGTTTAACGTCATGACCCAAGGATGAGTTGTTGTGTCAGTTTAACATCACGACCCAAGGATGGGCTATTGTGCTAGTTTAACATCATGACCCAAGGATGAGTTGTTGTGCTATTTTAACATCATGACCCAAGGATGACTGTTGTGCTAGTTTAACATCATAGCAGATGGGCTATGCCAGTTTATAGTCATAGCAGACTAGTGCTTACCTTGCTTGTGTAAGGTGCAACACTGTATACGTAGTCATGCTTTGTGCCTACAAAAATCAACTAAAAAATAATATTAATTGGAAACTATAGTAAATAGAGTTGAAATGCATGAATGAAAAGAAAGTCATGCAAAAATTGATAGTTTTAGGCCTCTAAGCCATAGGTTAGTTTAATGCCTTTTCAGGACATATGTTTTTGTTATTTTTTTAAAATGTAATGCATAAGCTAAGTAGATGAATGTGTAAACAAAGTAGAAATTCATAAAGAAAGAAAAATGTGTGATCTAAGTGAGTGGGAAAAATGTAAATGTGTAGGCTAGTGTGATGTAAACAAAAGTCAAAAATGCATGGCAAGTAGAGGCGAAGTGTAGGCAAGCATCTAGCACATTTTTGGCCAAGGGACATTCTTGGTCATGTAGTTACTTCCTAACCAGGTGTGGATTAGGGAGCATGCAAGGCTTAGGATCCTTTGGGAAGTGATTGGCTTCAACCACTCATTTAGGTGTGTTAGCCTTAGCCACTACATTGGTTGTCATAGGTGTATCACCAAGAAACTCTTCTTTTAAAAATTGCACCATGTCCATGTCATGGATAGTTGAAGAGGAAGTGTTATCACCATGGATGATAACTTAACCACCATCATATGGAATGTAGATTTCTTGGTGGATGGGAGAGGAGATCACCCTTAGTTGGTCTAGCCAAGGCCTAGCTAGAATCATGTTGAAACCTGGCATCTCCTCTATGATAGTGAAATCTACACTAGTGGGAAATTTCTCTCCTTCCATGAAGGCTAATTTGATTGTACCCTTGACTGTGACACATGATCCATTGAATTATTTTAGACATGTGATTTTAGCTGGCCTGATTTTATCTATCAGGGCTAGCTTATTGATGATGGAGTACAAGACTAAGTTTGTTGCTACACCATCATCGACATGGACTCTACGAATAGTGCACTACCCAACACGAATGCTAATGGATAGTGGAGCTATAGTGACCTCCCCTCATTTGGGGTTGACTTTGACTACATTGTTGCAACACACTAGGGTTGTTGCAAAGATGGATGCCTCAATTGTAGGGATGTCCTCCGTAACAAGAATGGAGGCCAAGATCTAGGCCAGTGCTTGGTAGTGAGCAGATGATATCATGACTAAGTTGTACAAGCTCAACGTTGTGTTCTTTTTATTTAGTATTTGTTTCACCTAGGTTAGTCCAGCTACAAAGTCCCTGTCATTGGACGTTATGTTGGCCTTGATTTCCTCCATGTGGCTTGAGAGACAGATCTCTCAGGGAGGGGACTTGGACATGGTTTGCTTGGGCCTCTTGGGGATAGGGGCCCCACTGTTTAGTTCTTGTTTGCTAGTTGTCACTTTTTCTTTGGCCATGGGCATTGCAAGGCACTCATTTATCCTCTTGTGTTGCCATTTGTTAGGCCTACCTGGGTTGCTAATGGGGTCAACCCTTGAGGTAGAAGAGATTGAGACATTATCCACTATTAGGCTTTGGGTAGGTGAGGGGCCATCAGGTTGTGGCATCCTTATGATAAAGGGTGGTTTAGAAGTTTTTTTAGGATTTTTTGTGTGACCAACTTGTTGTGGCACCTTGATAATGAAAGGTTGCTTAGGAGTTGTTGTTGCTACATCATGCCAGTTTAACATCTTAGCAGATGATCGTTGCTAGTTTAATGTTGTAGTGGATGGTGGATGTGGAACCTTGACTGCAAAGGATGTTGTGGGTGCCAGAGGTAGCACTTTGATAACAAAGGGAGGCCTCTTGCTTGTGGAGGCTTAGGGGACCCTTTCCTTGTTAAGAGGCACATAGATCACAAAAGGTTGTTGCACAAGTTTGGGCTTACCAACTATGCTAATGGAATTTATGACATAGGAAGTGTTGTTTACATTGGATTGGCTTGTTGTGTCGAGCACTAGTTGGCTCCATTCTATCATTCTTTACAGGTCATCCCACAAAGCATGATAGTCATTTGTACTATGACCAGACAACTAGTGGTAATGACAATATTGGTCTAGCTTGAAATATTGTGGGATTGGAGGCTCATTTGGTATTGCTGAGGTAGGGTTCCTCAATAGTTCGCAATACCTATCATGCTTTTGGTGGGAAATCATTGATACAAGTTTGTGTTGGATTTTCCCAGCTTTCATGAGTTACTTTAGTAGTTTGAAGGGTTCCATTATTACTGGTGTATTGCACTGAAAGTTGGGCCATGGGGTAGCCTCTATCAATGTAGGTGGGTTGGTGCCAAATTTAGTAGCTTTGTTAGTTGGAGCCTTCGGCTATTTAGCTATCGAGTCTGTTGGTTGATTTTGTGATTGTAGTCACTATTGCTACTATTGTGTTTTTCTTGCAAACATGTTGGTTTTTGTAGGCCACATAAGCTGGGTCATTGCTAGCTTGCGCTACTTTCTCTATGTCTTTTGTTTGTGAAAAGGCTTGGCTAAGAGACTTTGGGGCTAGATAATATAGTTTGGACTTAATGAATTCATTTACTACACCTTTGAAGATAGCCAATAGATGTGTCTTTGCTAGGGATTCATGTATTTCACTCAATGTAGCATTTCAACATTGGAGGAATTTTGGCATAGGTTCTAGAGGCTCCTTCTTAACCTGCATGAGCTGGTTGAGGGTTGCTTCAAAATTTAGGTTGTACCTAAAGCATATTTCAATCTAGCTTATGAGATCCTCCAAAGTGGATATTGAGGCCTTGCATACCACACAATACTAGTCTAAGGCCTTACTAGTGAGTCACATGGGGAACACACACATGATGGCATGGGGCCAAGCTTGAAGAAGTAGGCACTCAGATCAAAATGTAACCAAGTGTGCATTAGGTCCCCTTCACCATTATACTTGGTGAATTATGGAAATTGGACCCTAGTTGGAAGAATTAGAGATGGTACTGTAGGACTTATGGGATCATCTCCATAGAAGTCCACCACTTTGATAGTATCGAAGGAGGTAACCTTGAGTTGGTTGATCTCCTCCGTCAAGCTTTGGATTAGCTGGAATGCCTGACTCAAGCTTGGGGATGTGCCAGCTAATTTCATTGGCTAGGCTTGGGTTGTTTGCATAGCATAATGCAGAATTATTGGTTGTGAAGTTTTCCAGTTTAATGTCATAGTAGATGGGCATTGCCATTTTAACGTCATAGCATACTGGTGTTGCTAGTTTAACATCATAGTAGATGATTGTTGATGTGTTGGCTGAGTGATGGATGTGGTGATTGAAGTGGGCCACACATGAGTGGGTTGGATGAACATTACAAATGCCAATGAAATAGGCAGGATGCATGATGCTTGAGTTGTTTGGGACTAGGAGGTGGCCCCTGCATGAGCATAGTGTTGGGGAAATGCATTAGTTACTTGTGAGGAAGGTTGAATTAGCATGGTCACCATCTTAGAGAGGATGGATGGACCGAATCAAGAAGGGGATGTACTAGGGAGTGGTTTTTGGAAGGTGGTGTAGAGGTGGCTCTCATGTTTGGAGTAGGCCTTGAACTCATCTTCCTACTTCTGTTAGGCTTCTTCATAGGTGGTCCTTGCATCCTACTTGTTTGCACAGATGACTTGGAACAACAACTAGTGGTAGGACTCCATGAGTTGGATTATGTCAAACAAGGAGGGGTTGTACTCCCATTTTGATGGACTCGTTCATAGTCTTGTTTTTCCTCTAAATCAAGGTAATCCACTAGTAGTCCTACTTGGATTTTGGCACAAAAAAATTGTGTTTGTCATTGCATCATGCAGCATGCTTTGACTAGATTATAGTGTCAAATGTGTTAGACACCAACATGAAAGGTTGATCCAAATTCATATTCATAGATTGATTGTGAGAATTACTATTTGTAGAAAATGGCTAACTCTTGAAACTGCAAAGAAATGATAATTCTTCTGGTAGTAGATAATTTTGAAAAAATGACTAAGTGTAAGATGCAAAAAGATGTTGAATATGAAAACTATGAAAAGTAGAAAACTCTGGTACTGCTACGCTACGTTAGAGCTTACTACACTACAACTTGCATGCTATGCTACATTGAGAGAAACTACTAGACTGATAGGGTTTTCATGCTACATAGGATGTTGGAAGCGTCATGCAGTAGATGGGTATCATAACATAGTAGATAGTTTCGGGCCTTCATCCTACAGGGTTCCAAAGGAATCTTCATGGCAACCAATCTGCACCACCTAGTGAGTGGATAACCATAGCGGTGTCATGCCTACATTAGCAGGCTACTGGTAATGGGCTATAGAAAGCATGTAGGATTACTCATGACACACAGAAGGGATAGGCCCTCCTTCTAATGCCAAAAAATGTTATGTCTGAAAACATTAGTGGCTGGAACATCGAGAGGTTCACAAACATATAGCCTAACCCTAGATTCGTGCGATGGCCATGTTGTGAAAAATGAAAATGAGGTGTCCTAAATGGTCTTTTTGATCAGACACAAACTTATGTGGAGCTAAAATAATCATTTGAAATAATGGTTTGTAGTACATTACATGTAGGCATCAGGTTTGGTTGAGCCAAAGCATAGCAGGGTGTCCCAGACTAAGAACAGTGGCGTGAGTGTCCAAATATGTATGAAAACTGCAAAAGTACAAATGTTACGTGAAATGCCAAAGACAAATGCTTGAAAAGTGTAAAAAAATTTGGGAACAGCAATGTACTACCCAAAAATTAAGGGCACATAGCTAATTCACAAAAGTATATAGTGTACAATAGACATAGTGAGAGCGTAGTTGTAGCCTCGATGGTGTCGAGCTGTGAAGTCTAGTGCTCTCTATGTTGGAATGTGCCTACCAGGCCAATAGTCATGATGTACTATGCAATTTTGTGTAGGTCTACACTGGAGCCTACAGTGTACTGTGTAATGTAGTTATGCCTCCCTATTGGTGTGGTGTTCTCTGGGTCTCATTCGCCCAGGGAGCTAGGTGCCAAGATGCTAAATTGCCAAATGCCAACTACCTTATTTTTTTTCTTCTCTCCCCTAAGACATTAGGGTGTAGGGGTATTTATAGGGATATGGTTAGCAAAAAATGCAAAGTAAGTGCCACATGGTAGTGTGGAAGACATCCCATGCTATCTGCTACACTCATCCAGTGTTATGCGCAAGACACAGGACATTGGATACTATGCTAGATAGGGTGCTACGCTACATGGGATAGTAGAAAAAGGGTATAACAAGCAAAGAAAACTGCTAATCTTGGTTGTCAAGGATATGCTAAGGAAGATGATAGAGTAGAAATGCTAGTCGACGAGGAGTTTTGGAAGCTCTGGATGTGTGCTAGTGCTTCTTGATGAGTATTACACTATTTACATTACCCAGTGTAGTAGTCTAGCATGAACACTCACCTCCTACACTGGAAACAAATGCACACATGATTTTGAGACCTAGCAAGACATGCAATTTCATTAGTCAACAACCTTGCTTTCCATGCCTAAGATGTCCCAATCCTATCTTTGGGACACCTTTTAAACTTGCTGCCTCTACTACACTATTGTACACTATGCTACACTATGTAGCATAGCATAGCATAGCAATCAATCTAGGATGTAACTTGCAATTTTTTGTTAGGAAAGTTTGATTGGGATCTAAGGGTGAAGTCAAACAAGCAACCCTGGAGGTTGAAGGATGGTCAAATGCATTTTCTATGTCAAAACAACTTGGAGGGGACTCTTGGCACCCTGCTACGCTATGCTACACTATGCAACGTAGCACAGTGTAGCCCCCAAAATGGACTAATTTTTGTGCCACTTGCCAAATTTTGTTTGTGTCACACTAATCATACTCCAAGGATGAGACAAGGTGGGCATCTTTGAAGACTGGATCATTGCCAACTACATCTTTTGAGAAATTTTTTGGCCCCACTTGGCATGCTACGCTATGTAGTGTAGCATAGCATAGTAGGTCCCATGGTTAAAAAAATCACTCAAGTGTATGGCCTCGTAGCTGGGTGCTATACTGACTATGTTGTAGATGGTGGCAGGCCAATGTGGAATTGGCTTCACAGGTGTTAGGACTTCTAGGGTGCCATGCTATCTATATGACTCAGCATAGCACCAAACTTGGAAAGTGTAGGCGAAGTGCCACTATTTTGACACTTAGCCAAATTTGCAATCGAGATGCTGAGACCAGAAATTTTTTGGTGTTTTAGGGTTCTTGCTCTATGTCAATTTTGTTGATAGCTAAAGGAACTCCACTATCACCATGAATGATTATCTTACCTCCCTTTTAAGGAAAGTGAACTTCTTAGTGGTTGGATGAGGAAACAACTCGTAATTGAGCAAGCTAAGGCCTCCCTAGGATGAGATTGAATACTGGTGTCTCTTCCACCACCAAGAAGTTGGTCATTATTGAGAATTAGTTCACTACCATAGAATCTAAAGAAATGGAGCCTTCTACAGTAACCAAAGGACCATTGAAATATATAAGAGTGGAGGTTGAAGTATATTACATATGCTTTGTTAGGTGTAAGTGTTCAATGATGGTATAATATATTATGTTAGTTGTTACTCCATCATCAATTTTCACACTATTTACCTTATATTGTGTGATACTTATGATTATGAAAACAGAGCCGTGGTTGTCTCACCATCCTAGGGGTTGATCTTAACATTGCTATAGTAAAACACTAGTGTTGTTAACTTCATTTCTTCCTTTGGTGAAGGTGGTAGCATCACAACATGGATGTACTCTTTGCTAGCAAGGATGTTCTTTCTAACAAGAATAGAGGTTAGAATATTCACTAATGCTTCATGGTGTGCAGCAGAAGTCATTATAAGGTCAAACAAGCTAAGGGATGTGATTTTTTTCATTTTAGTAACTACTTGACCTATTCCATAGCATTTAGGAAGTATTTGTCATTGGCTATTGGCTTCTAATTTTTCTTCTTAACATACTTTATGTATCCTTGGATGTGAATTTCATGCTTCATTAATTGTGTTTTGGCCTCTTTTCCCTTCTATTTTGGCTTGGGGTCATCTCATAGTTGGCTAGTTGAAGCAGCCTGAGCATTAGGGATCATTGGAACAAATAAGATGGGAGTGGGCTTTGGTAGGTCACCTTCTTCGATGCCTTGGCCTACTTATTTTTCTTGTTCTTAGGCTTTGTCATGGGATTCTTATATTTTTTTCTTAAGGATTTCTTCTCATTGTTTTTTGGTTTAGAAGAGGTTGTTGTGTTGGCTAGTACAAGAGGACATTGTTAAGTTGTAATGGTAGTTTTGGATTTAGCATGAGAGGGCACCTTGAGAAGAAAAGACTCCTTGGAAGGCATAGGTAATGGTAACCTTACAATAAAAGGGACCCTTGAACTATTCAAATTTCAGGAACCCCTATCATTGGAAGGAGGTAATTGAATCACGAACGACTCCTGCAAAGGTCTAGAATTGTTGTTCACATTGAATGCAGCTATAGTGTATGAGTTATTATTGGTAATCAGTGGATACTTGTAGACCTAAATGGATTCGTTTTGTGGCTTGACTAGGTTAAAGGTATTAAGGACCAATTCATCATTTTCTATCATCTTCTATAGGTCATCCTTTAGTGTTATTCAAAAGTTGGTATCATGACCTGGTAGTTGATGATAGTCATAGAAATGGTCAAGCTTGAAGTACTTAGGTACCAGTGGGTCATCCTTGGTTTCTAGAGTGGGGCTTTTGGTGATTTCACATAGTCTATCATTCCTCTTAATGGTGTTCTTAATCATTTATTTATATTATATTCTCCCACACTTTAACAACTAGTTAAGGAGTTCAAATGGTTTTGGGAGTAACCTAGTGTACTTAGGCCATTCTTTTCATTCAAAAATGGGCCTCATGTTGGTTTATGTAGAGATCCTAGATGTTGATGATTGATTATTTATTTTGGAGGCCTTGAGTTAATTAATTTTAGGTCCCTAGGCTATTTTATTTTCTTTTTCCATAACTACATTAATTTACCTCTACCTTTCCTTATCCTTCCATGTATGTTGACTATTGTACATCACATAGATAAAGTTATGACTAGCCTCAGTGCCATCTTCTATGTTGATTTTTGAAAATGCTTGACTAAGTAACCAAAAATATAAATAGTAAATTTTTGACTTAATGAAGTCATCAACTACCTTCTTGAAAATGGCAAGAAGTTGAGTCTTAGCTATTGGCTTTGGAATCTCATTTAGGAGATCATTCCATCATTGTATAAACTTTTTTATGGACTCAATGGGTCCTTGCTTTATCTTCATTAGTTGGTAAATAGTCATGTCAAGTTTCAAGTTATACTTAAATGGTTAACAAATTATGATATTAAGTCTTCTAGTGAGGATATAGTTCCTCTTTATGATGTGTGGTACTAGTACAAAGCTTTCGTAGTAAGCGACATATGGAAAATCTATATTATGATATGTGGCATGGATTATAGTAACAAACATTCAAGATGGAAGGTTATCAAATGTGGCCAATCAACTATGTTGTGGTGAATGAGCTCACACTTACATGTGGATTCTTCCTATACACATGGAATGAGAAAGCATGATTGAATTTTAGGACAAATGAAATTATAATAATTTTCATTGATGATAGAAAAATCTGGGCTTTACCCCCTTAGCCTAAGTGATTGCCTACACTCAACTACTCTAGGATCTTTCAAGTCATAGACCCTCATAGCATCTTGATTTGATGATGTGTCTATTAGGTTGAGGGACAACATAGTTGATTGGATAAAATACATGGTTACTAGGTTGATTTTGGTTTAATAAAATGTATAATTAATTATTTAAACAAAAATTCTAGCATTTGGAATTACACAATAGTGTAACTAGTTATGGCTAGAAAACTATTGAAACAAAAACTATAACTATAGTTTAGGTTCTATACAATAGCTTTAATAATGTGATAGTTTTAGGTATTGGAAGGAGCAACTACACTAGATTCACCAGTAGGATCTACATTAGAGTGAGATGAGAAAATGGTTTTCTTTCCTAGCAAGACTATGTTGGTGATGCCCCTTATAGAAATGCATGGGTTATGAAAATGTGAATGTGTAATGTTGGTTTTTCCAATACTATGATAGGGTATTGAAGAGGACTACATTAGTATTCTAACAAGATTTCATAGTGAGAAGTGATGAATCATGGTTTTCCAAGCCCTAATATCAAATACTTAATATCAGGTACGTGATATCATAGCCTGGATAATGATATCAAATACACGATATTGTGATTCTTGTGTTGTGCTATAAATATAACACTTAGTCACACAGGAAAGAAGAAAGTTGGTAAGCCTTTAGGGTTGATTCTTTTTGTTAGTTTTTAGTTAGTTTTTAGTTCTTTCACAAGTGCATGCCTATAGTGTGATTTTTGTAATTGTATGGAACCTTTGTTCGAGTGTGACATACTTGGACATGCATACAATTAGCAATAAAGATCGAGATCACTCCATCATTGTAGCATTCACTTAGTTTTTAATTGTTTATTTGTTAATTATTATTTATTATTTTCTTAGTTAATATTGTTAATTTGGAATGGGTACATCTTAATCACAAACATTTAAGTGTAACTACTTGGTAACCTAGTATTGTATCTAGTAGTTCTCAAGTAATGTATGCTTGGAAACTCTAGAAGTAGTACATGAGGTCCAAGATGCATGCAGATGATTAAGGATGGATGCTCATCATAGTTAGGCTAGCTAATATTTTAGTCTCCATTGTCTATTAGTTCACTTAAGTTATTTCTTATTGACTTTAGGAGTAGCATAGTAATTATGAATCCCATCATACAACTCACTCTGGACTAAACCATATGCGACAAAGCAAATACTAGTTCAAGTGGGAAGATAGTGAATTGTGATCAATGCATAACTATCTAGGTTCCACAACTAGTCCATCTACGGTGTTTGACTAGATTTCATGTACACACTCATCTTCATATGGTTTAGTGTAACGGTACCTTACTGCTCATCATTGGCATCATTGCCAGGGATGGTGCTAGTTATGTAGATTAGTTATATCATACAAGATCATTGTAAAGAAGTATTAATAATATATATTTTAGAAAATAAATTAATTGTAAATAATTCACACATAATTCACAATAATGTCTTTGTCATAGAATAATGTTAACGTAAAAACTAGTGAGGCAATTAATTGGAGAACCAACATAATTTATGATGCCGAAGAAGTTTGGAATACTCAATCTTATGCAGGAGTCTCATATGTTCATGGACACCCCAATGATACTCAAGGACTCTTTTCATCCAACTCAAACACCTTTAGTAAGGATGGGACATCCCATAGAACAAGGAGCCCATAAGGCCTAAGACCATCTCAATGGTTAGCAAGAGTACATCCAGGATGATTGGGAGACTTACAAAAGTCATGACAAGTCTTCAAGTTCTTTCTCTTCTTTTACTCCTTCAATGTCAAGGTGTGACATGGATGAATATTCCTCAATGGGTTAGTGTAGAAACCAAAATCAAACCCATAGGAAAAGTCAGGAATGTTAACATGAACAAAGACAACATCATCCCAACTCACAAACTCATAACCTACTTAATGTATATGAACCCCTACTAGCCAATAAGAACCTAATGGATATACAAGAGGCTATTCAAATATCCCACAGGCATCATAAGAAAAGCTTTCTACCCAGGCTTGATTTAAATAATTTTTCCAAGTTTTTAGTAGGCTATGATTTAGATCTACAACATTATTTACAGGCCTTCTATGATGCTTGTGCATGGAAAAATATTGATAATGGATGGAAAAGACTTAATCTCTTCCCTATGACACTCATTATCCAAACAAAAGTATGGTATAGGTCTTTAAAACCACAGTCAATTCACCATTGGTCGACAATGGTAGAACTCTTCAACGAAAGATATCAAACTTGTGCAAGAGTCTTAGCCTTGAGGAGACAAATGTAAGAGTGGTAACAAGGGTAACATGAACCCTTGGACATGGCCTTAGAAAGATATTACTTACTGTTAAACAATTGCCCAGGCCATGGGTTCTTCAAGGAAAGGCTAATGTTTCACATCATGGATGGGCTTCGTAATAAGACAAGGGAGACCCTAGGGATGCATGACCTAGGTCAACTATATGAAATAAAAACCTACCAATTCCAAGAGCTTATTAAGCAAGTAGCAAAAGAATAAGGAGAAATAGCCAAATGGAAGAATGTTAAAAGATCTCAATAGGACCAAAATCTTAAAATAACAAAGGTTCATAAAGAGGAGAAATCAACTCATCTCAAGGAGGTGGAATCATCTCAATATTTGCCAATATTAAAATCACTAGATGAAAATGAGACAAAGATTAGTAAAATGATGGAATGGATACATGAAAAATGTGGAGAATATGCAAATATTAATGAAGGTAGAACCATGCATGATCACTTTGACAACTAGAACAAACAAAGGATGCCAACCTTAGAAACAAGATAGAACACCATTCATCAATTAGAAAGAAGGTTTGAGAAAATAAGGATCGAAGCTCAACAAAAAATAATAAGTACCAATGTGATGTGTATCTATACAATAACCTCAAAAGCCAATGCCAGTATTGTCACATTTACATGAGAATTGGAAAGGAATGTTACATTTAGATTTCATACAGAATTATCGTATCCAATTATAGTGGTGAAACCCCCAATCGTGGGGGAGGCCACCACCAAACAAACCACACCCTTAATATACACTGACAATAAATGCTTATTATGTTCATCATCCTATTTCTTCAACTAGATTAACATCATCTACTTCACCTCATCATTATCATTCTCCCAAGTAGTATCAACCCATGTCCTCTCCCATAGGAACACCACCTCATGTTCCTTACACTCCTCGCTCTCAATATTCTCATCCTTCATCTTCCTCTACATCATCACCAATTATGCTAGAAGGTTTTGCATGATAGCACCAACCCATGAACATTACTTGTGCTACTACTATCAATAGTATGGGAAGTCCTCCACAACATCGGAAGTGTCCTTTCTTTAGGCATGAATATAGAAAGAGATAGCATGGTTCTAAAACCATTGCATCATCCAACTTAGCACATGTCCAATGCTATGATGCATCTTCCTCCTCAAACTTAATGCCTCTTGTTACCTCATCTAGGCCATCAATTAATGCTTCAACAAGCATGTGACCCCATAGATACAACCACATAGGGAGACATATCAATCCTTGCATACCATCTTATTGTCATGGGTGCCATAGTGGGTTAGCTTCTTCACATATGGACACATCTTATAATCTGCCCCACTATGCCTTTTTTCATTAATTGTTTGAATACCAATTTGGGTACATTCTTACCAACACATCAAAAGACACCCAGTGGTTTGGATACAACCAGACTCGAATGTTTCCAACATGCATCAATCCAAATTTTTCATTTATTAATTCTAGTCATGCTCAAAGGTTTAGTCATGGGGGATACCCTCATTCTAATAAGGATAATTAGTAAATACTTTTCCTTTTCTTTGATTTTACAATTTTTTGTTTTCCAGTTTCTATTTTCAATTTCTCATTTTCTCCTTTTGAGAGTAATCTCATTAGTGAATAAAATAATCATGTGCCTCATTGGTTGAGGTGTGTTCTATACTATTAAGTCATGAGTGACTAATTGCTTGGATAGTGAGTCCACAACATCCACCCACCTAGTATATTAATAAGAGGTTCTACTCTAGTTACAATGATATTCTTGCCATCATTAAAACTTAATGTAACTTTCTACTTGTTATGCCCAAAGTGAAGAATGATGGACTAAGAGGGAATTACTAGGGTGTGACATCAATGGGACTTGTGGATTCTCTTTGGTGACATTTATATGTACTATCATGTAGCTTGGTTGTACTAAAATCCTTGTAGATCTAATGAAAAAAGAGATTAAGAGTAATAAATACATGCAATAAAGAAACTCAATGTTGTTCTAGAGGGTCCCACTAGAAATACATGCACCCATGCCTAAAGGTTGGTGGCTTCTCTAGATCACCATTAAAAATTAAAAAGTGCCAAAGTGGCTAAGCGAAGAAAAAGAGAAGAAAGTAGGAAAAATAACAAAGAAAATATTAAGAAGACTATGCTATAGATAAATTCCAAATCACTCCTTCCTTGTACAAAACGCCAAGTGATCATATGCCTTGCTATCATGATACTCTTATTGTTGTCTATCATTGGATGAAACAATGTGATGTCACTAATTTCAGGCATCGACTTGGTCTTAATTTTGGAGTGAAATGCTAATGATACATTAATCATACCCCACAATCAAGATTCATTGTGCCTAGGGTAGGTTACCTCACATCCTGATCTCTGTAATCCCTTCTATGATTTGTTTCCCCCCACTATCAAGGTATTTCTAACTTGTGTCTTGTGTGGCATAGAATTCATATGTCATTACAATGGTATTTAACATGTGCTTGTTTTTTTGCACTGGTGTAAATTGCATTCAACCTGTCTAGTGCCTACAAACATTTTAAGGTGTGGTTATGCAAGGGCATGATAGGTTGAAAGTTTGGGAAGGACCCACTTGCATAACTTTTGTAATTTTCACTTATTGCACATGACTGCATCATCTTATACCCTTTTAGTACTGTACTACTAAATTTATTCTTCCCTTTATCATCATTTCAACCTAAACATTCTTGTGCACCATTAAATTTCCTTTTGCCACACTCTTTTCAATAATTTAACTATACAATTCCACTTCATTACACTTTTTGTGCCTTCATGCCTATTTAACATTACCCCAGACCTTCCAAATCTACCTTAAATCCTTTTTTTTGGCCTTGAAAATTCAAAATTTATCAATTTTACCAAGTATCCTTCTTTGGAAGAGATGTGATATTAGGTCCATGCTAGTGCATATGTGATATCATGTCCATAAAACCTATATATATGGACTCACCCCCTCCCCCCCCCCCCCCCCCCCCCCCACATGTGAACATCATTTTCCACTATTCACGCAAGGGGAGTTGTTGGAGTTTTCTTCCATGAATTTTCTAGCTTGTGCACCTATCATTTAAACATCAATATATTTCTCATTAATGCTTCAATTTTCCTTCTAATCAAACCTACTTAAACCTTAAGTGTTTAGCTCAGTCGTGGGGGAAGGGTATGCTCCAAGTTGTGCATAGTTTTTTGGAATTTGTTGTTATCCAAAGGATATCATAGGGGTAAGTGATCTTAAAAAATGATAAGAACTTATGCCAAATAAATTTTATTCCTTCACCCAAACCATGGAAATTATTTTTGGAGTCACTTGATCAAATTGGGCCTAAGATTAAGGGGATTTTCTTAAAACTTTCTAACTATGAATAACACTAAGCAAGAATTGAATTCTTAAAGATAATGACTAAGGTATAAGATAATTAAATTTTTCTTAAAAAACTTACTAACAATCATTCTTGTGTGATTGAAGATGACCCCTAAATGAGGATAATAAGGAGGACCCTCTTATGGTGCATCCAAACAACCAAGGAGAGGTAGTGGCCAAGCACCTCTAGTAGAACATGTAGAGCAGGAGGCACAATCATTCATCATCCATCAAGAACCTCCTATTATTGCATAATATGGGAATGTGAAATGTGGATAAGTTAAGGTACCTGAATAGGGACAACATCTCACATTTTCTTTGGAATATGTTCAAGCAATTTAGGAAAGGTCCATGTCAGCTGCAGTGATTGTGGAACTTAACTTTGCATCCTTTACCAAATTTTCCCTTGAGTTACCTAGAGATCAACTCGAAGAATCTCCACTATGGCATGTTCTCTTAGAGAGGGAAAATGGTATCTGGGTGAGACATACCAATTTTGGCATAATAAGGAAGAGGGAACCATAATTGATATTTGTGAAATTTTAGTCGATTTCTCTACTAAGGCCATTTCAAAAATTCTGAACCTTTTGAATATAGGGCCTAAGTTTGCTTACCTGTCCACTCACTTTGATGCTAATGCATAGAAAATATGGCTAAAATGGATGTATGGAAAGGAGGATAAAACATATGGGGAGCTCACACTTGAAGAGAGAATCTATTTCAAAATTGACATGTATCACCTCTTCCCACCAAAAGGATTAAACAAAATTTCCACGTATGTGGCTAGAGAAAGTGCAATCTTGATGGGCAAAGTTGATGCCAACCTATCCCATCTATATCTAACAAAAATATTAAGGTGGTTTGAATAATGTAAGATAGGGAAGTTTGCATTACCATTTCCTTGCATAATTAGAAAGCTATGTTGGTGTGCTAGAATTCTGGGGTACACTAATGACATCCCTATAAAGACTCAAAATGCCTCATATGCCAAATTACTGAAGCCACCAACACTAAGGAAAGACGTTGGTGAGACACTAGAGCTTAAGCAAGAATAGATGATTGGGCCCATTGCATCTCAAATAATTGGATCCAACCAACTTCCAAACACAAGGCCTAGTCAAGAATAGGAAGTAAGGCCTAGCATATAACCCATAGGTTAGCAAGACCAACCACCATCACCGCTGCAAGATTATTGACCATTGATGAGCCATTTTTGGGCCATTGCAGAAATGGTTAGTTAAGGAAGTTGTGATGAGGCTAACCTCTTCAAGGTCATTGATGATATAGTACAATCCATAATCTTCATTGATCATGCATGGGACAAGGTTTCTATACAAATAGGAGGATGGAAATCACATTGGTCATAATAGACCTTTGGAAATGTTGCATCTTTTCATGTGTAATTAAAAACTGGTGAAGGTCCGACAGTAGTCATTATGAAATATTAGGATGCAGTGGGAGCAGCTTAAGTGGTCACAGACCACATCAAGGAATTATTCAATGTTTTTCTTATGGAACCGGAAGATTTCATAGGAGCACGTGATACTCAAACCTTAGTTGGTCCCTCGATGACCCATATAGATCATGAGGATGTTTTAGATCGGCTGCTGCAAATAGGACAAGTGATGATGTCCTTGTTTGACATCCATCAATATGTCATAGCAACATAATCAGAGCTCATCTCCATAAAAGGAAAGTTGGTCATGGTGGAGGTTAAGGCCAAACATGGAGAGGATGAGTTGAAAAGACTCCAAGAGAAGTTCATCAGCCTAGAAGTTGTATAATGGGATCCATCACAATTTATCCCAACCAACAAACTAGAGTCATTTTGGATGGAGTAGCTAAATAAATTGTTATAAGAGAATAAAAGGATGGCAGGAGAAAAAGAGAAGGCTAATTTGCATGTTTCAAAGGCACAAGCCTAAATGTATGCACATGCCAAAGCACTCCAGGCCTTACAAGAATAAAATAAACACCTTCCCACTGAGAATCTCCATTTGAACACAATCAAAAAATAGAATAATGTTCATAAGGAGAATTTCTAGCAAATGTGAGAATAATTAATAAGGGCCAACCAGGACATGAATTACATAGATAGAGAAAATAGGATCCTCTCAGTGGAGGAGGTATGTGCGATCCATTAGAAGATAGCTATTGAAATAAGTGCGTGGCAGAATGAGGATAAGTGACATGAGAAATTAATGGAACATTTTCAATATTAGGTGGGGATCTACAAAGAAATTATTGAAAAAGAAATCTATATGGCCAAGACTCATATCAACACTCTCAGTGGTTAGAATGCTGACTAGTGGGCCATACTAGATACTTATGCTTTCATCCACCAAGGAGAACTAAAGAGCTAGGACCTACAAATCTACGATCTCATTAAGCACATGGAATTGGAAAACTTGTGGTATGCAAACCTAGCCATGTTGATAGAAGGATTCTTGAGGATAGAATTGGAGAAGTAGGTAGTAGCCAACTACACCAAGTATGAAGCAGAATAACGGAACATAAAAAGACACTACAGAAATTAGAGGTAGCAAAATTTGAGTTAGAGGTGGTAAGGACTAGATACCAAGGATAAAAGGATGTCATGGTATATTTGGCTTGATAGCTTACAGATTACCAAAAATGTAGAGACAAATCTAGAGCCTATGAGGAGGAAGAATGATTATTTGTAGCTTGGTACGTTAAAGTGAATCAGATGTTTTTGCAATTTCCATGTCCATGGGAGGTGTTGACTCCATAAAATATTGGAACATTAGCATGGATTGCACATGATCCCTAAATAGAAGAATAAAAGCTTCATGTGCTCCTCTAGAGATATCCATTTCCAAATATTGGAGCACAAGATAAGGGGAAGTGGTCCATAGAGGAGCCACCACCACCAAGAACCATATGAGTTCCAATAATTTTATCTTTTCTCTATTTTTTTTGTATCCTAATTTTGTTTTATCTAATTTTACACTATGGCATGAAGTATTTCATAGTTATTCAATAATCCCATACCTATCCACTGTGTAATCAAATGAACTCATTCTCATGGTTTGCTAGGCCCTGATATTGGATACTTGATATTGGGTATGCAATATCGCAACTTGGATAATGATATTGAATACATGATATTATAATTCTTGTGTTGGCCTATAAATATACCACTCAGGAAAGAAGAAAGTTAGTAAGTCTTTAGGTTTGAGTCTTTTTCTTAGTTTTTAGTTCTTTCCCAAGTGCATGCCTACAGTGTGATGTTTGTAAGTGTATGGAACATTTGTTTGAGTGTGATGTACTTGGATACACACACAATCAGCAAAAAAGATCGAGATTACTCCATCATTGCAATATTTACTTAATT
Organism: Gnetum montanum; assembly: GCA_015680685.1. Taxonomy (NCBI): domain Eukaryota; kingdom Viridiplantae; phylum Streptophyta; class Gnetopsida; order Gnetales; family Gnetaceae; genus Gnetum; species Gnetum montanum. Next base: position 219,876 of record MNCI01006214.1, read on the forward strand.
ATTTAATTATTAATTATTATTTTCTTATTAATATTTATTTATCCTTATTTACTATTGATATTGTTAATGTAAAATTGGTACATCTTAATCATGAACATTTACGTGTAACTACTTGGTCACCTAGTAGTGTATCTAGTAGTGCTCAAGTAATGTGTGCTTGGTAACCCTAAAAGTAGTACACGATGTCCAAGATGCATGTGGATGATTAAGGACGGATGCTCATCACACTTCAACTAGCTAAGATTTTAGTTTCCATTGTCTATTAGTTCACTCAAGTTATTTCTTGTTGACTTTAGGAGTAATTAGGAATCACATCATACATCTCACTTTGGACTAAACCATACATGACAAAGAAAATGCTAGTCTAAGTGGGAAGATAGAAAACTATGATCAACGTGTAACTATCTAGGTGCCACAACTAGTCCATCTATAGAGTTTGACTGGATCACGCATACATGCTTGTATTCGTATGGTTGAGCGTAGGGGTACCTCACTGCTCATCAAGAAGTTTATGTGGGTGTGTAGTATATTCCTATATTGTCTAGCCAGCTACACTAGGGTAGGTGATGAAATATGATTTTTTGCTTGGTAAAAAGAAGTTGGAAATATTTCCTCTTAAAGAAGCTACATTAACTTTGGAGAATTAAATGTAAACTTTTGGGTTTACTTAGCACTATGCTAGAGTCCTAGAAGTAAATATGCTTGATTTTCATAATATTTCATAGTAGTATGATTTGGGAATTTGGGTGGAGCTACACTAGTCCTTATGATACCCTTAATGTAGGTTTTGATGGGTAAAAACTGTAGTTTTAATTTTTAACTATGTTGGCTTTAGAGAATCCATCAACTACTATGAAAGTCGTGTAGAAATCCAAATCACCTACAATAAGAACACTAGGTATCAATTGTAGGAAATTAAGCACCAACATTGATTTTAATGGTAAATTTTCATAGTTTTTGAGGTTTTGGAATGTGGAAAATTTGATTTTGGAAAAATTATTGATTAATTTGGGTTGAGAAATCAAGTAGATGTCCTTCTAGTGTTAGAAATTTTTTGCACTAGAAAAATTTGATCACTAGAAAAGACTAAAAATCCCAAGTGTGGAAATAGTTTTGATCTTAAATCCCAAGGGCCTTCAAGAAATGGGATCTAAGGTATGTTAGATGATCTAGCTGATCACCCAGGAACTTAATGAATGTAAACATAGAAAAATGAAATTGTAGATTTGAATCATGAAATATAAACACAAAAATTAAAACTTGAAATGAATTTTGCATAACCAATGAACTATAAACTTTATTAAAATAGTACAATTCTTAAAGTATAAAGTTCAAGTAGTATAGATTATGTGCTTAAATACAAAAGAAGCTTACTTGGATGGAGCTCAAAGCCTATTGAAGTTGATAGGTTATGTTTTGTAGTCAAACTCCATGATCTAGGTACTTACCCACTCCAATCACTAAGCACTCCTTGCTAGTTCTCACTTCAATCTACAACTCTAGTTACTAGTGGTGTAAATAGTTATTTTTAACTCTTGTTGTAATGGTACTATGCTAAGAGTTTTTAGTGCTTAGGTAGATACCAATGTGCTCAAAAAGTCTCACAAAATGTCAAATGGATTCAAGAATTCTTCAAATTGAAAAAGGTTATTAGGTTTCCAAGCTGTAAAAATTTTTAGACCAAAAATAAGGTATTTAAGTATGAATTTTATATGCTTTAAGATCACTAATTTAAGGCTAAAATGTTTTTTGATGATTACTAATATATTGGTGTTGTTTTTAGGTGTAAAAAACCATTATTCCCAAAATAGTTTTCCATTTGTGATAAGTTTTAAAGCCAAAGGCCATTAAAATCACATTGAATACTATAAATAGTAAATAAACTTTTTTTATTATGCTAGCTTCAGCTTAAATATGATAGCCTTGGAGAACTACGATGGTATTGTTGAAATCTACTAGAAAATATGGTGAATACGATGGACATGTGAAGATTGCTAAGAATCTAAGATGACTATGTTTGTCATGCTATAACTATTGGAAATTATGATGACTACGTTAGTCATTACTAGGAATATGAAAAATAAAAAAAAATCAATGTTGGATGTATGCAGCTCTAGCATAGTCAAGATCATAACCACCATAAAACCCATGAAATGCCAAATTTGGTAGTCCCCAAGGCATTTCTAGACTTCCTAGGCTGAAATAGACATGACATTAATTTTTCCACTTGGGATGTGGGATGTGACATTATTTATCCTCTTTGTTCCTCAAGTTCCAACACAAAAATCCTTTTCATTTTTTATTCCATCCATGCCCACCATAACCTAGCCTCTACCCTCTATACCATAGCCTGTACCAAGGCCACAGGCCTCTTAGTTAACATCCTAGTTGTTTTTGCAAATACTGTAACCAAACCAAATTCCCCAAGCATTGGATTAAGCATTCCAAATGATCTAGGACTTTACGAAAGACTTACAAAATCTGAAAGCATACACAAACCATACAGTAAAGATAATGGACTTCTACCAAGATGATCCCATTAGTCTTGCTATCCCACCAATAAATCTTCAACCATGTATCCTCATTCCCCAATTCACCAAGTACAATGGTGAAGGAAACCTAAATGTCCACCTAATAACCTTCCATTCAAAGTACCTATTACTTCAAGCAGAGCTGTATACCATCATGTAGATCTTCCCTATGTCTCTAGGTAGAAATCCCTTGGATTGGTACCATGTGTTACTGAGAGGATTCATATCCTCACTAGAAGACTTAATTTCATATTTTATTAACCATTTCAAGTATAACTTGAAATGTAACATGACTCTTGAACTAGCATAGAAATTCATACAATGATGGAACACTCCTCTAAATGAGATTTCAGAAACTATAGTTGAGAATCACCTTCTCACCATATTCAAGGGGGTGATGAACAACTTTCTTAAGTTGAAACTATACTATCTAGGCCCATGATTAGTTAGATAATTCTTTTTTCATAGAAAGAACATAAAGTATGGAGTCGAGACTATCCATGACCCTACCTACATGGCATATAAAAACCAACACATCCAAAAGGCTAAGGAGAAGGGTAGGAAGAACAACACAACCATAGCCATAGTAGCCAAAGATAATAACAAGACTACATAGCGGCCTAAGACAAGTCAATGCAAGGCCCCTAATGGCAACAATCAACCTTTAACTTCTAGGACCTTTACATCAATCACTACAAGACTTAACTTTGAACAAAAAGAGTAGTCAAAGTATACTAGGTTATCATGGAAACCATTGGAACTCCTTGATCAATTGTTGAATAGTAGGAGAATTTGATACAAAAAAATGATTGAAAATTCATACTAGAGGCATGATAGACTATGAAAAATACCCAAGAATCCCACTCTTGAAACCAAGGATGATCCCCTAGTATCCAAATATTACAAACTTGACTATTTCTACCACTACCATCAATTGCTAGGTCATGATATTGGCTTTTTCTTAGTGCTAAAATATGACCTACAAATGATGATAGACAATGGTGAACTGTTAACATTGATGAAAACTCAATAATGAGATAGGAAAAATCCCATACTAAAACTTGTTATTCATAGTATATACACTAACTAGTAGGCTGACTACATTAGCTAGCATAGTCATAAGTGAAATGAAAGAAAACACCATTAAGAAAACTTCCAAATAACTCCAAAATGGGAACACCTAATACCAAGCCCTTACCAAAGCCTTTAGAAACTTTGGAATTCTATAAATCCTATAAAAAATAATCAAAATCCAATTTATGTTGGGGGAGGTCTTAACTATAATAGCCATTGTAGTCCTATCATAGTTGAGTAAGAAATAAACCTTCAATACCAAAATTAACTTCAAATTGACATAATTTTACCTTTACAATACCCTAGAACCTCTAGTAACCTTGAAATGATAAAAAACTAATCCAAAATAGGTTAAATTCCATCGCACACTTTAGACTATGTTGGGGGTGCCCTTGACTATGTCGGCTAATGTATTCCTAGTGTAGCTAGATCAAGTTGAATTACCAAACCTCTAAACTTCCATATCTCACTGATGACACTCCTTTGGGACCTTTGGTAATGTTTCATTGATATATTATGAGATAAAAGAAGGCCAAAACCAATTTTCATTCTGTGACTACACTATGGAGGCTTGAAACTACATTGGCCAATGTAGTCCTAGCATAGTCACACTTCCAAAGTAACAAAATAAATTACCAACTTGTCAAATCAACTTCATGAACCATAATTCCAATCCTAAAACCCTTTTGGAGACTTTAGAGACCACCAAACCTTGTATCCTTAGTTGAAAATGGCCATAACTCATCATATACCCCAGATCCACATTATGACTATGCTGGCTAGCATAGTCCAATGATGTATGGCCATTTTTACATCAAAGTAATCATCAAAATTAATAATTTTAAGCTTGAAGCCCTAGTTTCCAACAAAAGTAATCTTAGAACTCAAAGACCCAATCAATTGATCATATAATTACACCAAAACCTAAGATTCATGTTGTGACTACACTAAAGTAGGCTTGAACTATGCTAGCTAGTGTAGTCCCAACATAGTCACAGTCATAAGAAGCATGGAATAGTAGTTTAACACACAAAAATTGTTCAAAATCTAACTTGGAAATTCAAAATCCTAGTTGATGTTACCTAGCTACAAGTCCACCTCATTCTGATCTTAAAAACACCACATTCACCTCATCTACATTGACGCTAGGATCAACTATGTTGGCCAACATAATCACAATGGGAAATCATCATTTTATTTTCCAAACAACTTGTAGAATCAACTATCATAAGCTAAAACCCTAGCCAGGAACACTAGTGATCCAAGAAATCCAAGAGATTCATCAATTGACTACAAAATTATATTAAAATCTAGATTTTAAACATGACTACACTAGAACAGACCATGACTATGCTTGCCAACATAGTCCTAGTGTAGTCATGGTTGGGAACTAATGCAATTGGTATCTTGACATCCTGAATGATCAAAACCTAGAACCATGTTTGACATTTCCCAATTATGATTTCACCTTTTTTTAATCTTGAAAATTCTAGAATCCATGTAACTATGCTAAGGTGGGCCTGAAACTATGTTATCCAACATAGTCCCAATGTAGTCCATTCCCCAAAATAGTTTGACTAATACAAAAACACTTAGAATAACTAAAAACTTCATGTTGGAAGCCTATAACTCTAAAACATTGAGCCCAATTGTAGTTTAACCCTGTTCAACCCTAAGAGACCTAGAGTTTGATCCATCTACACTAGATTAGCCCTCAACGTTTCTAGCTTGCACAGTCATGAGGTGTTGATGCCAAAAAATCACTCTTAGTTGCTTATTTTGACCTCCAAATGACCTATGCAACTTTTCCATCATCCTATGCTATCCTAGAAATTTGATGGAACAATAGTAGTAACTCTAAAACCTCAAAAATCCATTTTCCATATGCAACTACATTGTGGGTATTCTTGACTACATTGGCCAACGTAGTCCCAGTGTACTCACCAATATGTACCTCATTTATAGCTTTCAAGAGGGAAAAATGAAGTAAAATTTTATTGATCTTCAATTCCAGTCCATAGAATTGGTTAGATACACCATCAAGAACCTAAAATTAGTTATAATGAACCTAGGAAAATATCCTAGAAATAGACTTGATTAATGCCAAAACTAGCCCATGATCCTTGTAGCCCTAAACCATGGTATTATAAGGCTTAAAAATAGTAGATCTTAATTCTTTTTAACCTATATTAGCCAATTTTTATCATATGTATCCTGTTTTGCTTAATTTGGCATTATTAAATGATGTTTTGACTTGTTTTGACCTTGTGTGGAATTGTTTCCCTTATTGACCTAGTATGGCCTCTACATAGCCTTATTTCTCATACTTTCCTTTGTTTAACATTTTCTTGGCCCTTATTTCATTTTCTTTTTGCATATTTTTACTCTATTTATAGGTTTGGATAACCTTTTTTGCATTAGAATAACATGTGTTTTCATAATTTTATAGGATCTTAGCATTTTTTATTCACTTTTAGCCAAGTGTCAATTAATATGCCTTTGGTTAACATGTAAGACCAAAGTAGATCAGTCTACCATTGTGCCTACGTGGGCCTCACAATAATGTTGAATGATGTATTGACCTTTACTACCTATATCTTGAGCTTGAGAGTCTTTTTGACCATATATCCTCTATCAAAAAGCCCTTAGAATGGCCTGAAAACCTAGTTAAATCCCTTGATATTTAGCCATTTGGATCTCCTTCTCATTAATATTCTTATACATGCCCTCTTAGTCTTTGAAATTTTATTTTAAGTATTTCTTTTAAGTATTCATGCTTTGTTACCTCATTTTATCGTGCACTAATCTCAATGACTATTTTTTTGGCACACACTATAGACTTCTTCTATGTATAGGAGTTTTTTTTCTCTAACCAATTATCTAATGTCAAGATTAACTTGAGAAAATTTCCCTTTCAATTGATCGATGCCTTCTTCCAACACATTCTTTTATTTCTATATATCTGTCACCCTTACATTCTCCACAACAATTCTATTATTTTCTTCCTCAAGTGTAGTTAGAGCTTTAGCATGGGCATATGTTTGGGAATTTACCACTAAAGTGTTTTATACCACCTTCTCTTTCTCCATCTTCATTTGAGCATACTTAGCCATTAGTTAATTTGTTTGATTATTTCCAAATTAATATATTTGGTCAATTATAATATATCATGTAGGGTCTTGTCCTTTTGCTCTCAGTGTGGTCAATTCCTTCTATAATATTTGCATTTCATTTTTAACATGTTGCATCCTAGTTTTAGCCATGGCTAGCTTACCTTTGGTTGAGTTTAGTTCTGACTAATATGCAGTGATATCACTAGGGATATCAAAGATATTTTCCATTACTTATCATATTTGCAACAATTTTTCTAGTATATCTTCATGTTCTATTAGATCCATGGACATTCCAACTATGGTTTCTACATCTCTTTTATTATAAGACTAATCAAAGACTTACCCTGGTAGGACTATACTAGAAAGCTATGGGACAGGATGCTAAATGTGTGGAATGGCTAACCTTAAAGTATTATTGGTTAATGGGAGTGACATTTTCATCAATGCCTAAGCTGGGGGAACTAACAATGATGAGTTCTAGATAATTGAAATATAGTTGTACTATTGCCTACTTAGCTAATAAGACTACACAAGTTATTCATGGAGATCCAAGTAAAAGGTTGGTAGTGTTTGAAATTGGAAGGTCAAGTTAGGCCCTAGGTAAGATTAGTATTGTTCATGTCCCTTCTTATGATAATTATGGTGAAATGTATATCTATTCATCAAAACTTTGGGTTGAGGAAGATTATGAACATAATTCACTTGTCGAAAAAGATCAAAAGATGTTTCAGGACATAGAAGCTGGGCATGCTACCATTTATGATGAACGCACTACCCTTGTTTATGATCAAGGTATGGAAACTCAAATCCAAGAACAAGAGGATCTAAGATTTAGACAAAACTTGATAAGAATGCTAATGTTTAATGAAGCTAATAAGTAGATACAAGGAAATAATGGGAACATTGGCAATAGACATCGAGTGTTCATGCTTCAATCTAGTAGTGTAAATATGAAGCAAAAGGAACTAGTGGAAGGTGAAGAGATGTCTAAAGATCAAAAGGTAATTCTACCCTTCCATGAAGCCTTGTTAACAAAGAAATATTTTGTATTAGGAAAAGAGAAGCTAGAATTTCCTACAATTCCAAAGGATGCTATTTATAATTTTGCTAATACTTTTTCTACTAGAATGTGTACCTTAATTAAGAAAATAGAATCTTTGCTAGATATTAAAAGTCATGGGATTTGACTAGTGTTCTTACCTTTCTTCATCATAGGAGAAGTTCAAAAATGGAAGTCTAATGGATATCATTATGTACATATTGGGAAAATTAATATAATAGTGACTTCAAAGTTTAGCTATGATGTGAGAGCTAAATATATGATTACACTATTAGATAGTAAAATTTTAGGGTCTAGTCCATATGCTAACAATGCTTGGGAAGTAGCTAATATTTGTCAATTTCATGGTGTACTAGATTTGGATGCTAAGTGTACAGTGCAACCTAATTTTCACTTGGCATTAGAAGATGATTTTATTACATCTACCTTACTTATCTATATTGAAATTCATGGTGTACATTTATTATTAGGATTAGTTTACATAGCCATAGGAGCCCACAACATGTTTCAATTATCAAATACCATTCTAATGAATCACAAGCTCAAATGGGGAGTGTAGTTTCTATAAGGGAGCAATCATATGTTAGCATGCAATAGAAGTATTTTAATACTGGGATATGTTCAAGTGTTTTCACAAATTTAGACGTTTCTAAAAGACCAAGAATTTACAACCTATGAAAAGTGAAGCCCAAAATGGAGTTGATATCTACTTCAATAGTTTCGTCGTTCAAAAACAATTTCTATGGAAGTAATTCTACTAACCCTGACACCAACAAAGTTTCAAGAAGAAGCATATACTTCAACCAAGGAAGAATCACCAAATTATAACACTAGAGGTAGATTATTCATGCTACTAACTAGCAAAATGGTGTTAGGGAAATGACTAATCTATGGAGGAAAATGGCCACAAAGAGCCTCCTATTATACAATGGAATCAGAAGAAAATCCACTAGCAACAAGGGTAGATTGTAGTTTTCTTCTAGAACATTCAATTGATTCTCCTAATTAGCAAAAGATGAGGTAAAATAGTTGAATTATTTAGTGAATTAGACCTCCTATGCTAGTTGAAATTGAAATTTATTGGAATGAGATATAACTAATATTTACTTACTAGTTAGTGATGTCCAAACAAAAGTAACTAAAATGGAGTAGCATCTTAGAGCATATTATAATGCTATCAAATAGTGACAACAAGAAAAGGAGTATTGACAACAAGAAAAGAAATAGAGGATTGTAGAATTACTAAAGGAATCCTATACATTAGACAAAAAAATGAAGTTACCACAAGTTATATAAAAGCCTCCACCAAAGCCAATGATACAGTACCAAGATCTAGTAGAAAATTTGCTAGAAAAAATCTAGAGATTGAGAAAAGAAAAGGTAGGAAAGTCATCAACAAAGGTAAGGCATGAAGAAGAAGAGAAAAAATCTCCTAAGTGTTAGGAAATTTTTTAAAAGGAAACACAACAAAAGGTTGAACATATTGCTGAACTCAAAGATAATGGTTATCAAACTAGACTAATGATAGCAAGAAGATTGGATCCACCTTGGAGTCAATATCAACAACCACCAGCCTTATCAACATTTCACAAATGGCCAGAAACAATCATTCCTATTATAGAAATCGACTACCTACCACCAAAAGAAGGTTTTCATGCTATTCAATTATGGATAGATCAGTTGTGAACAAAAATGATAGTATTACAATTGGTTGAAAGAAAAATCATTTTGGGAGCATTTACAAGAGCTACTAGAAAAACCCATCATTGGTGGAAAATTTCAATGCTTGAAAAATAGGAGCAAAAATTTCAACAAGGATTACAAGGTGTGTTTGTAGCCCTAGTAATTGAATTCACTGATGATTTGTCCACCAGTCTATGATTAATAGATAAAGTACTTTTGAGTCAAAAGAAGCTTTCCAATCTAAAATACTTTGAGCATTTCAGTGCTCAATATAGTAAAGAAGTTTACAAGTTAGCATTGCAAATAATCTTCTTATGATTACTTTGAGAATTTGAGCATTGAGATCCTATGATTTCTTTCCTATATTTAGGAAGTCTTCCAAATAATCTTAGGCATATGATACTTTACAAAGCTATTGAAAATAATATGGACCTATCTCTCACCTATTTTGCTAATATTATCCATATGACTAGACAAGAGCTTCAATTTGCATGTTACAATGTAATTTTAACAAACTTTCTTCCATCCATAGACATTTATGCTAATTTAGATGGAGTGGATGTTTTTGGTAGACTACCCAGAAGACCAAGAAGAAGAAAGATGATAAAGAAAGCCAATATCTAGAGATATCTAAGATTCACAAGATGAAGATGGTATAGAGGTTCAAGACCATAAAGAACAAGGAGGATAATTATGTTTGTCAAAAGAAGAAGATATCTTGTCAATCACAAAAGGTAATGCTATTATCATTTTTAGCAATTTGGACATTATGCTCATGAATTCCCACTACCAAAGACAGATCCAAAGATCAAAGCATTCTTCGACAATTATTTAGAAGAATGGGAACTAGTTGATGATCCAGAATAGGAAGAACCAATTGATCAAATTTACAAGAATCAATTACTCTCTGATGATGATTTGGAAAGTAAAGGGGAATTTGAAGAAGAAGTACAATCAAATCTAGACAAAGATGAGAATAATCAGGAGCCATCAAAAGGAATGATGATGCAATCCAAATTTTTAGATTGGGACAACATAGATTTAGCTGAAGAATGGATGCAACAACTCTCAACAGATGACTATGCTGAAATTGATACTTGGTTGAATGATCAGGAAATGTATTCTACATTAGAAGGGAACATTGAAGAATTAACACAACATATGTCCTAGCAATCTCTAGAAGATCAAGATGATGACCTACATTATAGTGAGAAATTATTAGATGTACCTAGCACATCTCTATCAAGCACAAAGCCAATGACAATCCTTCAAAAGGTACCCACAAAATCCCTAATTACACCATATTAAAAGAGACTTCATGTTGTTATAGAACTTGAAAAATCTTGAAGTATACCAAAGCCTATCATTGTAGCCAAACACTAGCATCAAATCAAGCATTTTATATCTTTGCATAGCTTCATCATTATACCAATCAAGTTGGTAGTTAATGGTGAGTAGAAATCAATGAAATATCAAGCTTTTGTTAACATTGGTGCAACCTTGAATTTCTTCCACAAAGATGTGCCTAAGAACTAGGTGTCTCATTCAAACCTGGTAAAGATCGACATAATGAATGGAGTAAAAAGTCTAACTTATTTTGCTTTCAATATTCCTATTTAGTTAGGGGATGTTTACATTGAGAAGAAAACTTTTGTCCAAATTTTTGACAGTGGTTTTGATGTGGTTCTTGAAGCACATTTCATGGATGCACTTTCTCCTTATACAATTGGGCTAGATTTTTTTATATGTTCTAATCCTACTGATGAATCTAGTCTGAAAGTAGCAATTTCCAAGATTCCACCAAAGTTTCACAAAAATAAACATCAACACATCAGAAATGTCTTCATGTCTGCTAATCCATCAATTTCAAAAGTTATTACTTAACATTAGATAGAAGATATTGCCAAAACAAAATACAAGCATTGGTAAAAATTGATGAAAGATTGTATTCAAGGGCTTGATGAATAAGTAGCATCTTTACTTATGCCATTGCAAGAGGAATTATTATCATGTTGTTGCAAATATCCTCTACAATTCTAGGACAAAGATAGCCAAGAAGCCTTGATTCCTATAGTGCACGACATTCTAGTATAGAGTAAGGAAATAGTCCTTAATTTACGAGATGCAAAAGAGCTAAGATTACAAGTAGCGGAATTTCAAAAAATGATATTGATTAGAGAATCTAAGTCAAATTATGCCTGCTTAAGTTTCATTGTCTGAAATCATGAGAAAATAAAAAGAGGAAAGGCTAGAATGGTTATCAATTATATTCTGCTTAATGTATTCACCATTGAGATAAAATGGCCATTATCGAATAGAGATGCAATGATCCAAAAGGTAGCAAGAGAAAACATCTTTAGAAAATTTAATTGTAAGAGAAGGTATCATCAGATAACAATCACTAAGCAAAATATTCATAAAAAAGAATTCAACACATCATAGGGATTATATGAATTGCTTGTTATGCCATTTAAATTGAAGAATTCCCCATCACAATTTAAACAAAGAATGGATGCCATTTTTGGAAAAGTTTCTAATTTTGTCATGAATTATATAGATGATTTTCTGATCTACTCTAATTCAGTATTATAACATGTTGAAAATTTGAAGGTATTTGCTCATCTATGAAAATAACATGGAATAGGGTTATCTAAAGATCCAAAGAAGTTTCAAATAGGAAGAAGAGAAACTGAATTTCTCAAAGTAACATTCAAAGATGGAAAAATTCATATGCAGCCACATGTTCTATAAAAGATCTCATTGTTTCCAGATCAGCTAGAAAATAAAGAATAGTATTTAATATTTTTGGCATGTCTTAATTATGTGACTAGACATATAGCCAAGCTATCAAATAAAACCACTAAGATCCGAAGATGCAAGAATCAAACTCCATTTCAATGGACACATTAAGCTACCAAGAAAGTTCAATAGTTGAAGAAAGAAAGTTAGAATATTCCTCCATTATCTCCGATCCTATGTGGACCATTCATTTTAAATATAAATTCTAGTTATGATGCATGGGTTGTAGTGTTTCTCAGAAAAGAAAAGAAAAGAGAAGAAGAAGAAATATGTGCCTATACTTCAAGAGCATTCCAGAAAAATAAGCTAAATTATTGGCCTACCTAAAAAGAGGTTCTTGCAACAATTAAAGGAATAGAAATGTTTCACATATATCTAGTCAAATAACCATTCATTCTATGAACAAATTCAAAAAATTTGGCATCACTATTAAAAAGGAAGATTCAGCCATCATCAAAATTGCAGAGATTTTCCTAGTGGCAATTTCTCTGGTCCAATATAAGTTTACTATTGAAAGAATTCCTAGAGTAGTAAATCATTTACTAGATGCATTAACTAGAGAATTAGAAATTCAACAATCAAAGATGATGCAACCAACACATTTAGAAGAAAGTTCTCTAGAAGGTGAATACTCTCAAAATCTAATGCAGGATAATGAAGATTGGTGTTCTTGGCCAATTCAAACATTGGAAGATAGAGTAAAATGGTGTGGAAGGATTCGTAGGATGTTTCATTAAGAACCTACCATGAGCATATCCAAAAAATATGCTACACTAGATTTCTATGTGAATATGGTAGGAAGAATACACTGCATAGTAAATAATTTAAAATGTAGTATGTTGGAACCTAAGATACTTCAACATTTATCATTAATGGAAGTTCTAGACAACATCCTACTAATTAGAAGACCATTATTCACTAATCAATCAACCAGAACCTCTTCCAAGAGCTTTTTCAAAGAAATGCATAGGAAAAAGAGCTTTGTAGGTCTTTTTAGTGAATTCATCTATACCAAGAAGTCACATGGTATGAAAATGCAGCCATAGTTCTCAAGAAGGCACCACCAGATGAGGCTATGTCATTAGCATCTCCATCAAATATTCTCAAAGATCTTTAAAAGCTGATTAAAAACTACATTGGTTTCACGTGAACACGTGGTAAGATCTGCTCCATCCATAAGGTAATATTAAAGGCAATGAACAAATAACAATAAGACATTAGCAGTTGAAGATAAGGATCTAGTTACTTGGTGTGCAAGTCATGCACATATAGTTAATTTGTTATGTATCCCCTCTTGAAAAAGTAAGCAAGAGGCATTAGTGAGTCATGCATTGGGGTTGTTCTCTCCTCATGCTAGTAGTCTTGATTTATTATGAAGTCCTTCTATTGTTGGAGTTTAATCTCTTGGATGAGTTACAATCAAAGTCTAAGTCAAAATTAGAAGTTTGATTATGCCTCATAAAGTGTGTATTACTAGGATGGTCAAAGTTTTGGCTATGTGAATTTGCTAGGTCTATTAGCAATAGGTCTTGTTGTTGTATTGAGATCTATTATGTACTAGCTAGAATCTGTGTTTATGTAGAAGTTGATATAATAGAGGCTTGGTTAAGAAGGTTTATCCTTTGTTTTTTCTTCTTCTCTATTTAACACGTCATGAAGAAAGAGTAAGAGTGCAAGGTAGCTAGCCAAGTTTCTATTTTCTTGCTTCTACATATTCATTGTCTTTCTCATCTAAGTGCACCATGGATTTTTTGACACTGTGACAATTTCATGATGATTTGTGAAAAGTGTTGTGGATTTTGGAGATTCCTCACCTAATCATATCTACCTTATTCTCTTTCATTTTTCCTTAGTTAATCTTGTTTGACCCTTGATTGATGTTATTTGAAGGGGTTTGACCATCTTTGACTTTGATTTAACACCATGTAATCTTATGGTTCACCAAGGCCTTAAATTGGCAACATGGCCTACTAAGGCCTAAAACTAGCAATGTGTAATCATAGTTAATCATGTTTAATTTTTTTTTCTATCTTAATTTATTTATCCTCGTTTCATTGTGTTTCAACTTGTTTTAATGTTATTCCTCATCCTTGACCTTTATTATCATTGGAGAGTCACTTGGCCCCATTCCACCAAGTTTCCCCATTGTTTGGTCTTTCTTCAATCTTATGTGGTCTTTCTTCATCTTCTTTTTCTTCATCTAACTCTTACAACCTTTGATAACATTTTTTGAATCTTTTTTAACCATGATATATCATGTTTTGGTTGATCCATGCATAGTTGTTAGCATATTTTATATAATTTTGACATTGGTTTCTTATTTTACCCAAGTGCCACTTAATATGCTTATGGTTGATATGCAAGATTGGAGTATGGATATATAGAAGAAAACTAGTTTACCATTGAACCTAAGTGGACCTCATGGTGATGTTGAATGATGTATCAACCTTAATTACCTAGATTGTGAGCCTGAGAGTCTTGTTAACCACATAGCCTTAATAGAGAAGCCTCTAGAATGGCCTGAAAACTTGGTCAAAACCTTTGATCCTAAGGCTAGAAACATTATCAAAGACTCTTTGGTTGAGGTTCCTATCATGACAAATAGTGGTGAGCAAAAAATACTAAAACTAAGCTTATCACTAGAACCTCAACAAGCTTAGGACATCACCAAGGTCCTCCAAGACAACATTAAGGTCTTTGCCTAGTCATATGAAGATATGCAAGATCTACATCCACACCAAGGGCAACATAATATCATACCTGATCCTAGTATTAAACAAATGAAGAAAAAAAATTTCAATATTAGACCATATTTAGCCCTAGCACTTCATGATGAGATCATAAAACTATATCAATCTTGTTTCATTTGAGCTATTGATTATATAGAATGGGTGTCCAACATAGTGGTAGTCCATAAGAAAACTAGGAGTATATGTATTTGCATATTTTTCTAATACCTAAATAAGGCAATAATCAAGAATGATTTTCCTTTACCTGGTATTAACCAAATTATTGATATCATGCTTGGACATGCCTTGCTATCCTTCATGGATGGGTTCTTGGGATCTAATCAAATTAGGATTAACCTAGACTACCAACTTAGTATGACTTTCATGACTCCTTTGGGTGCCTTTTTTTATATCATGATTCCCTTTGGCCTAACTAACATAGGAGCAATATGCCAAAGAGAAATAATGTACATATTTAGCAACTATATGCTAAGATTTCTCAATGATTACGCAGAAGATATTGCTATTAAGTCCAAAGTAACCAGCAATCATGTGTGTGACCTTGACCTTATACTTAAATGTTGCCTCATGTTGATCCTTAGAATTATTCATTTGACATTAAAACTAGTAAGATTCTTGGCTTTGTATTATACAAAGTAGGCATAGGTGTTGATCTTGACATGGTTAAAGCCATATCCAACTTGGCCACACCAAGTAATCTTAAGTATCTTTGAGGACTACAAGGTAGATTACAATTTATCCTTAGGGTTATTAGTAGGCTTATAGATAAGTTATAATCCATGCAACACTTTCTTAAGAAATGAGTTCATTATGAGTGGAAGTCTCATTGCTAAGAAGCCTTTGAAAACCTTAAGAAAGACTTAGAACAACTATTAATAGTCTATCCTCCATAAAAGGATAAGCATTTTTACATTTTCCTTGCTATCTTTGACATGTCTATTGCCTCTCTACTTTGTTAGAAATGAGACCATGGAGTAGAGCTTCCAGTATACTACCTAAGCCATGCATTAGTTGCCCATGAGACCTGATACACAGAAGTAGAGAATTATTATCTAGCCTTAGTCTTCTCATTGAAGAAATGACAACATTACATCTTTAGAAGCCAAGTAAACATCATCTATAAGGACAATGTACTTAGAGTCATAATGATTAACATCTATAAAAAAAGTCATATTTCCCATTGGAAAGCCAAAAAATTTGATTTTTACCTTCATTACATTTCTCAAGCATTAATGAAAGTTCAAGCTATAGCCATGCAACTTATTGCTTCACTGGTAGAGGCCCATGTAGCCATAGACCCTAGATTTCCTATTGAACATGTCAACATTATAAGCAATGAACTAGAGGGCTATGAAGTGGTCATGCACTTTGATGGAGTTTTAAATATACATTAGGTCAGCATTTTTGAAATCACAACCTTCATGTCTAGTGAAATCCAATCCTTTTCTTAAAATTTTGAATTCCCATGTACCAAAAATATAGTGGAGTATGAATTATTAATTAGGGAAATTATGGTAGCTCATGATAGAGGAATCAAATGTTTAATGATTAAATATGACTTAAAACCTGTGGTCAATCAAGTAATTGAGGTTTATGCATGTAAATCCCAACATTTAAAAAATTACTATGACCAAGGAAAAAAGCTGATGCAACAATTCATAAACATTGATATCCAACATGTATGCTAAAGAGAGAACATGCTAGCCAATGCAATTGCAACCTTAGCTCTAAGTGTGACATCTAATGTGTTAAAAACTTTCCTTTCTTAACCATAGACTAGGCCATTCCCATCACATAGAACATTGAGGATAACTTTGTAACCTCTATCAGTACCACCCGTCCAACGAAATGGTATGATGATATCACATTTTACCTTATGCATGATGAATCTCCAGAAGGGCTTACTACTTCTCAAAATGACATTGTACATAAATGAACAAAATATCATGTCATTTTAGCTGATAACACATTATCTTGATAGTCTTATGATTATATATTTTTAGTGTTCTTGGGAAAAACCAAAGCTTGCATAGTCCTTGAGCAAGTTCATGAGGGTATATGTGGAGGAAATATAGGACCTAGAGTCATGACCACTAAGATTATACAATTAGATCATTACTAGCCCTATATTGAAAATGATTACCTATAGAAGATTAAAAACTGTGACACTTGTTAATAGCATAGTAACTTAAGACATGTGCCACCAACTAAGTTACTTAACATGTAGATAGCCTAGTCATTCTAATAATGGAGTTTGCTTATTATTGGGCTTATAATGCCTAAGTATTTTGTAGGGCATAGTTTCATCATTACTACAATTGAATAATTCACAAAGTGAGTTGAAGCTATTTTTCTAAGGAAGATGACATCTCAACAAGTTTATAGATTTATACACGATAAGATAGTATCTCATTTTGGCATACTTATGACCATAGTCATAGATAATGGACCACAGTTAAGTAGCTATGAAATGAAAAAATTTTCTTATGACCTAGGCATTACCCATTCCTTTTGGTCATCATACTACCCCTAAGCTAATGGACAAGCTAAAGCTAGCAATAAGACCATCATAAACTTGCTTAAAAGTTGTTGAATAAAAGTAGATTCAAGTGGAATGAACAACTTATTAATGTACTTTAGGCCTATTGAACAACCTACTAAACTAGAACTAGCATAATTCCATCTATTTTTGTTCATTATTCTAAAGTTTTTTTGCCTCTAGAATTGTAGGTTCCATCACTACAAGTAGTCCTATCAAACTTCATCAATAATGAGCCAAACAAGGAACTATGTATCATGGACTTGGACTTGGTGGAGCAGCAATGGGTGTGAATGCTTGATCAAATTGAGCATTACTAGGAGGGGTAGAAACAACAACACCATCATAACTTGAATAAAAGGAAGATTAAAGAGGAAGACTTGGAACTTAAGGTTGTCCATGAACATGCAGAAAAATTCTCAACCGACTAGGAAGGACCTTCTTGATCACCAAGGCCTATGGAAATGAAGGCTTTAAAATAGTGGACATGGATGTGAATGAATTAGTTAATTTGGTCAATCATTCATATCTAAAGCCTTTTTATATTTAACACATTTTCATTATAGATATTAACATCAACATCCATGACCACAATGATCAATAACAAGCAAGATAATATTCCTTTTATTTCCTATTTTTACATGACAAATGGACCAAACAACTTTGTAACATTTGTATTACAAGATGCATATCTCTTTTGGATATAATGAATGTGACCTTTGATGGCCTAGTTTGCTGATTCTTTCATGTAACCTTATGCATTGTATTATGACAACATGCTTTCTTTGTCTTATTTTGTTATTCTCTTAGAGTTGTGCTTGCAGGATGAAGCCTGGAATCATCAAAAAGGTGCAGATTATTATGGCAGCAAGTTACCATGTAATCTCAATGCATAATATTCAATGATTATTTTCTATCATACCAAGAGTGCTTATTTCACATCATTGCCCTTACCACTCCTTAAGCTCAACCCTATAGCCTGATTGTGACCTTCCTTATCTTAAGAAACAATGCTGACCTATGTTTGACACTCATGCATTATGGCCATTTGACATCTTCTTCATCTTGCTCTATCATAAAGTCCATCAAATGTAACACATCTCATTTAATAGGAAAACCAACTCAAACTTTTGCTTGATAATGAAACCCAATGAAGGTTTCACCTACAAAAAAAAGAAAAAAGAAAATTATGAAGACACCAAATGGCTAAACAATAAATCAATTGCTCCAAAAATTCCAAGGAAGAAGCCTAATGATAAAATAAACCTTAAAGTGAGGTGTTGGTTCCTCAAAAACATTACCAAGTGAGCAACACTCTAGAGTACATAGCCTTAAGAACTTCCTCAATTATTCAAAATTTCATTGCCATATTGTAGTCATCATGTCAACCTTTGAAACTCATTGATAACCCTCATGAACATTTCCTAATGACCAAATGTTATCTATAGTTTTTACCATCTCATCATAACCTTATCCCATTATTGCAAGCACTCTTTGATATGGTTCAACATTACAAGATCAAGTGTAAAGAGCAAATGTTGGTGATGGTCTTCCAATTTTGTTTTATACTCTTTATTAATGTTTCTTGGGTTAATTCTCCAAACATAAACAAAGAGGGGCCAATGAAAAACCACCTAGAAAACTCATGTTGTAACTTGTAATCTTCACCATCCAACTTGAGGTAGGATATCATTGTAAATGTAAGGTTAGTAGCCCATGAGCTGCAATCTTGCATACTTTAACTATTTGGAATTGAAAAGTACCTCATAAGTTGCTACTACCTCACTTTCCAAGTAGAAAAAGTTCTATTATCTCCATCTATGGGCTTGGAAAGGCTTACAATTTCTTGGGTACTACCAAATTTGGTATTTTCATGGGTTTTTGTAGTGGTACATCCTCAACTATGTTGGAACCATCTACCCCCAGCATAGATGGTGTTGGATTTTCATTAGCAAAAAAACCCCAATGTAGTCATCAATACAACCTAGTTTAGCTATAAGAACAACATTGGTGTTGTTGGGTTTTCCATTTATCTAACAATGGTTAGCATAGTCATGGCATTTTTAGCTAGTGGCAATGGTCAACAGAGTCATAAGTGATTTCCAACAATTAGAATTTGGCTAGCATAGTCACTATATTTTTAAAAAATTTCAAAAGGTGTTAATGTAGGCCTCTAAGGATAGCATAATTGAGGTGAAGGCTAACATAGTCACAAAAGTTTGTTTAGTATTTTTAGTATACATATGGATTTTCATGGCCTTGGTACATTAGAACTTCCTATAAATGGTTAACTACATTGGAAATCATAGTTGTTACACCTAAAAATAAACATCAATCTATCAGTAATTATGGCAGAAATTTGTAGCATTAAATTAGCAACCTAAAATCTATAAAAGCCAAGCTTGAACATATTATTTGGGTTCCAAAGTTTAGAAAATTTTGAGAAACCTCAAATGAGCATTTATGTAACCCATAGCCTTGTTTTACAACCATGACCACGTTTTCACTACATTTGACATTTACATTGAGCACTAGAGATCCTTAGCATAGTACCATTGGAAAAAATTATGTACCACTATTAACACCACTTATGACTAGAGTTGCAAACTTAAATAGAAATTAGTAAGGAGTTGTAAATGATTGGGATTTTGAAGTACATGGACAATGGAGAATGACTATAGAACACAACCTATTGGCTCCAATAGGCTTCAAGATCCATTCAATCCAGCTTCTTATGTTTTAAGCACACAATCTATACTCTTTGAATGTTATACTTTCATTCAATAAATTTTTCAATTCATTTGTAGTGCAAATTTATTTTCAAGTTTAATTATGTGTTAATTGATTTTTGTTTGGATATATAATTTTATTCCTATTTTTATTTACATTTATACTTTGTCAATCCTTTGGTGATCAACAAGATTGTCAAAGGCATCTTGAGTCTTGTTTTTCAGAGGCACTTGGAATCCATGCATAGGCCATTGTTGCCTAGGATTTTTGTTTTTCTAGAAACCGAATTTCCTAGGTGCTACAATCACAAAGATGCAACTCATCATAGTACCAAGTTACCATGTGACCTTAATGCATGAGATTTGGTTAACCTGTTGTACTTTGCCAAGAGTGCTAGTCTGACTTTAGTTTCTTTACTCACTTTGAGCCGTAATCAAATAGCCCAAATTACAACTTTCCTTATCCTTAATAGAAATGATGACCTATGTTTGAAATTCATGCATTGTGGACATGTGATATCTCATTTATTATGATCTACCATCATGTTTGTTGAATGTAACACATCTCATTCAAATGTAAAACCAAACTAAGTTCAACCTTGACAATGAAATGCAATGAAGGTTTCACCCTACAAATTAGAATAAAATGGAAACACAACTTGCCAACGAAAGGCAAAAGATCAATGAAGCCCATAAGTTAAAAAATTTCTTCAAACAAGAAAAGGGAGAAGCCTAATGGCCAAAGAAGCCTTGGAGTGGAGTGTTGGTTCATCATATAAACATTACAAAGTAATCAATACTTTGAAGCATGAAGTGTGAAGAATACATTGATCAACAAGCATGTCACTACTGTACTGCAACCATGATGTCAAAATGTAGAATTCATTGTTAATCCCTATGACCATTTACTTACAACCAAATATATCATTTATCACATACCATCTCATCACAACCTTATCTCATCATCACAAGCACTCTTTGATATCATTCAACAACTACATAATCAAGCATGGGGAGGAAANAAAATTTATATAGTAGAACCACATATAGCTAGTGTATAAGTTATTGGGATTTGATTTTCATGTTAAGGCTAGTGTATTTTCTATGAGACCCAACATATCTTTACCAAGGACAGCATACTCATGGTGAAGCCATTATATCTTTGAGAGGCTAGTATATCTTTGGTGAATCCAATGTATTTTTGTGGAATCTAATGTATCTTTGATGACCTCCATGCATACAATTTACCATAAATAACTAAATATTCTAAGGTTAATGGCTAGCAATGTTAGAAACCTGTAGTAATCTATTAACAATCATGGTAGAAAATTTGCAGCAACATATCAAACTCTAGTGCTCTATAAAGCAAAAAGATCACAAATTCACAAGGAATTATAGTAAATTTTAATTTAGCTAAGCAAAAAATACTATTATATTAGTGTAATTCACCAAGATTACAACCATGATTCCAACAGCAAGGAAGTAGATCAGGTACCTAAGAACCAGTGAGGAGTTTCTAGAATTGAAGCATTGAAGCATTTGGATCATGAAGCTGACTATGGGACACACTTTGCAGATTTCATTGGACTCCAAGAATCTTCCATATATCCTTTCATACATTCTAAGCATATAAACTTGTACATTAGCTTAAACGTTTTCATTTATAACAATTTATTATTCTACTAAGATTTGTAGTTTAAGCTATAGTCATGCAACTTACTACTTCACTAGTAGAAGACCATGTAGCCATAGACCCCAAATTTCCTAATGAACATGTCAAAATTATTAGAAATGTACCTAAGGGCTATGAAGTGGTCATAAAATTTGATGAAGCTTTGAGTATCCATGTGGCTAGTGCTATTACCATTGTGACCTTCCTCTCTAGTGAAATCCATCCCTTTGCTTACCATTTATAATTTTCATGCACCAATAATGTAGTAGAGTAGGAAGTAGTAATTAGGTAAATGATGGTAGCTCATGACCAAGGAATCAAACACTTAATGATCAAAGGTGATTTACAATTTGTGTCCAACTAAGTAACTAAGGTTTATGCATGTAAAGCCTAAGATGTATATCTTTACTGTGACCTAGGAAAGAAGCTGATGCAATAATTCATAGACATTGATATCAAACATGCATTCCAAACCAAGAATAGCTATCTAATTCCATTTCAACATTAGCTCTTAGTGTGATGTCTGATGCATTTATCAAATTACCTTTCTTAACCATGGACTATTCTATTTCAATCATGTTGAACATTGAGGATAACTTTGCTACCTCTGTCAGTACTACTCAATCAAGGGAATGGTATGATAATATTATGTTTTACCTTATGCATGGTGAATCTCCACAAGGCTTGACTACTTCTTAAAAGTATGTTGTACATAAATGAACAAAATAATATATCATCATACGTAATAACACATTATTTCGATAGTCTTATGATGGCATATTAGTAATGTGCTTGGTCAAAATTAAAGCCTACAGAGTCCTTGAGCAAGTTCATGAGGGTATATGTCAAGGAAATATAGGACCTAGAGCCATGCCTACTAAGATCATATGGTTAGGTTATTACTGGCTCTTTATGGAAAATGATAGCTTGGAGAAGGTTAAAACCTATGATACTTTTCAATGACATAGCAACCTAATACATGTGTCACCAACTAAGTTACATACCACTCACATAACCTAGTCATTGTAGTGGTGGATGTTGGATATCATTGGACCTATAATGCCTAAGTCTCTTGCAAAACATAGTTTAATCATCACTACAACTAAATTCTATGGAGTGAGATGTTGGTCCCTCAAAAGAATTACTAAGTGATCAACACTCCAAAGCACAATGTGCTAAGACCTTAATTAATTATTAAACATGTCATTACCATATTGTAGCTATGATTTCAAGTTATGGAACTCATTGTTAACCCTCTTAACCATTTTCTAATAACCAAATGTTACCTATATCTTTTACCACCTCATCATAACCTTATCCCATTATCACAAGCACTCTTTGGAATGGTTAGACACTACAAGATCAAGTGTAGAGAGCAAATGTTGGTAATGGGTTTGCAGTGGTGTTTTATATTCTTTCGCAATAACTCTTAGGCCAATCCTCCAAACATCAACAAAGAGAAGCTAATGAAACACCACCTAGACATCCCATGTTGTAACTTGTAATCTTCAGCATCCAACATGAGAAAGGATATCATTATAACTATAAAGTTAGTAGCCCAAGAGCTACAATCTTGCATAGTTTAACTTTTTGGGCCTAAAAGGTGCCTCATAAGTTGCCACTGCCTCACTTCTCAAGTATAAAAAGTGATATTATGTTGATATATTGGCTTGGGAAGGCTAAAAATTCCTTGGGGACTACCAAATTTTGCATTTTCATGGGTTTTTGTAGAGGTACAGCCTCAGCTACGTTGGAGCCATCTATCCCTAGTATAGATAGTATTGGGTTTTTATTTCTCAATAAAATCCAATGTAGTCAGTAGCAAAACCAATCATAGCTACAAGACCAATGTTGGTGTTTTTAGGTTTTCCATTTTCCTAGCAATGGCCAGCATAGTAATGACATTTTCTAGTGGTAGCAACATGGTCAATGTAGTTATCATGGATTTCTAGTAATTGTAGTTTGGCAAGCATAGTCACCACATTTTCAGAAAATTTCAACAAGTCTCAATGTATTCCTCTATCACCATCATAGTTCAAGTGAATACTAGCATAGTCACAAATGTTTATTTACTATTTTTAGTATACAAATTGGTTTTGATGGCCTTGGTGCATCAAAACTTACTAGGAATTATCAAATACATTGGAAAACATAGCCATTATGCCAAAAAATAAATATTAATCTATCAATAATTATGACAAAAATTTGCAAAATTGAATCAACAATCTAAAACCTATAAAAACCAAGCTTGAACATCATATTGAAGTTCCACACTTCAACAAATTTTTAGTAATCTCAAAGAAGAATTTGGATAAGCCATAGTCTTGTTTTACAACCTTCACAAATTTTTCTCTCCATTTGGTATTTATGATGAGCACTAGAGATCCTTAGCATAGTACCATTGGAATAAAAGTATACACCACTATTAACACCACCTTTAACCAAAGTATCAAACTTAACTATAATCAACAACAAGTTGTAAATGATTAGGGTTAGGAAGTACTTGTACAATGGAGATCAACTGTGAATACAACCTTCCTACTCCAATAATCTTCAAGCTCCATTCAATCCAACTTCTTGTACTTTAAGCACATCATCTATACTCTTTGAACTTTACACTTTCATTCAATATTTATTTGTAGTGCATATTTATTTTCAAGTTTAATTCTATGTTAACTGATTTTCATTTGGACATGTAATTTCTTTCCTATTTTCATTTTTTTTTTACATTTTGTAAGTCCTTGGGTGATAGACAAGACCATCTATTATTCTAAGTATGAAATATGTACTTTTTAATTCTTAATATAACAAACTATGTAAAATCAACTAACTAGGAAACATTGACACATCCCCATCAATGGCACCAATGATGAGTGGTTGAATATTCAAAAACACAACCATATAAGTCACATGTATTCATGCTCAATAAGTATACTAGTTAGTTTATGTTAAGTTTGTGATATTTGTCTTCCCACTTAGAGTTAGCAAGGTGAAAATTGTATGGTCCAATACTTATTGAGCTATATGATAAATTGATGTTGATTGGCTCTTAATAATGGTAAGTGTGAACATGCTAGAAATAAATATAATTTATATCTCTAAGTCCAATGAAAATGTAAATCTATTCTACTCTATAGCAATAAGCATATGTTCATGGTTTTATGTACACAATTTAGGATTATGTAACTATTACTAGGATTACCAAGTAACTTTACCATTGAGTGAATCAAGCAAAGCTACTACTGGATTATTAAAAAATTACACTTTATGCTCAAAACCAATCATACTTATTCCACCATTCTAATAGAAATTGAAATAGTAAATGACTTAATAAATGTAAATGGCTTAGTGAAAGTAAATATTATGGAAAAGTAAATCCATGCTAAGTGATATTTCATAATGATGAAGAACAATATTGATCTTTATTTTCATTTATGAATTATATCCAAGAATAATCCACTCAAATAAAGATATTGTATAGCTATAAATAACCACATTGTAAACATTTACTCTATAACTTCAAGAAAACAAGCTACAAATAAATGACCTAAGTATTTGGCAAGGAATTATTTTTGATGCAATGATGAGTTGGTATTTATATGCATGACCATTGCCCACTACATCATATCTATGATGCTATATGCAAAGATACTATATCATAATTATGATATCATAGATACAATCTTGTAGTTTTTGTAGTCAAATTTTTTATTAGTCATCTTTGGAATATGTATTCTTAGATAATGAAAAGATGCTAATCATAAATGTTCAACTCACAAAGAAATAAATGAGAAAGTTGCTAAAAATAGTCAACAAATGGTTAACAATATTTGCTTGATCATATGATGAGATAATAAGAATAGATCCATGCATATGCCGACATTAGATTTGCATAGACTCCACTATCAAACCTAATAGGTAGTCACAAAGAAAATAAAAATTTAAAATGGATTACTAAGAAAGAAGTTAAGAAATATCTTAAGTGTAATTTTAGCTACCTAGTGGCAGAGAGTGAGTGGGTAAGATCACTTTTTATCATACCAAAAAAGAAGTATAATAGATTATATAGATTTTAGATTGTTTAAGGATGATTTTCTGCTATCATTTTTTAATAAAGTGTTGGACACCATTGTAGGACATAACTACTACAACTTTATTGATGGTTATAGTGACTGAATCAACTATAAATTGCTCCAAAAGACAAGGCTAGGACCACTTTTACAAGTCATTAGGAAAATTTTGCATATAGAAAGATCTCTTTTTTCTTGTGTAATGCCCTTACAACTTCATAATTCATGGTACTTAGTATCATTCATAGTAAATTGGAAATTTCTGGGTCCATTTATTATGTGCCATTTTCTATTAAGCTCAATAAGTGACTTGGTGAATTTGAAGAAGTTTTTGATGAAATGTCACTAGTAACCAATACGCCCAAGAAATTACCTTACATATTTTACTGTTTGAGATTGTCTAGTAATTCCTTGGATGACTCATATCTTTTATGGATATATTTCAATTCCTTATTTTAAAATTAAATATTCTAAAATACTATCTATCTAGATCATCAAATGGCTCTGTTGCTAGTTGAGATGTAGGTCTATTTCCACACATCATTTTAGTACCAATTTAAGATGAACCAATAATGTAGTTTCCAATCTTATGTCTTTGTTAAGATGGAATAACAAGGCTGATGAAGAGTCCTAATTTTATCAATTTTCATATGATCTTCTCTTTGCTAAGGTAATCAAAGCTGAAGAAACAAGGATTACAAACTGGTATGATGAATTTCTCTCCTATCTACTCACATAGAAGAATCCTATAGAATGGGACCATAGGAGGAAGCAAAAATTCATCCACTAGGTCAAACACTACCTAGAAATAGAGGGAAACCTCTAGAAAATCTACACTAATAAGGTATTTGGTTATAACCTAATAAATATATTTAGTGTGGTATGATGTTGTACACTTGATATAGATCAACCAAGAGTCCTCTTGCATTCTCATGAGGGTCCTTGTGGGGACCACAATGTAGAAAAAAGAACATTCATAAAAATCCTAATGGCAAGATACTTTTGGCCTATGATCTTCAAGGATGCCCACCATTTCATCCATTCACGTAAATAACATTAATGAGATGGAGGAAGAACAACTAAGATCAAGGGATCCCAAAATTGATCCAACCATTAAAATGTATTAACCTTTATAGAATTGATCTTGTGGGACCTATCACTCCAATTTTTAATAAGAAGTCATACATTATTATTGTTGTTGAATACTTTACTAAATGAACTGAATTTTTAGTTGTTCCTAACTATAGTTTCTTCATTACAACATTATGCTTTCAATAATATATGGTACATAGGTTTGGTATGTCTAAAGCACTAATATTTGATAATGGAACCCATATCACAGATGTTATTTTGATAAGTTACTATGATTGTTTTTGATGAAACATAAACTTACAACACCCTACCATCCCCATGCTAATGATCAAGTTGAAGTAACCAATAGGAAGATTAAAAAAACTATGATAATATCCATTATTAAATATAGTAAATACTAGAGTGTCAAACTCAACAATGCCCTATGGGTATATCATTCAAGATGAAAACTTCCTATAGGCTACTCTTGCTATGAGTTAGTGTTTGGAAAGTTCCTAGTACTTCTAATTTAAACCAAATTTCATACACTCACAATCACATGTGATCTTAACCTATACATTACCTTGGCATAAAAGGAAAGACTTATGATACTTAATGTTCTAGATGAAAGTCAAAGAATAGTTGTTATGATGAATGAAAACAATGATATGATGCCCAAATACAAAACTTTGAATTCAAACTAGGAACCAAGATTCTCTATTGGAATCCCATGCATGTACCTAAATGAACCAAGTTTTAGACATTATGGAAAGAAGCATGCATTCTATAGTTAACTTTTCCTTCTATTCTATAATAATTTACCACTTAGAAAACCATAAAAAGCACATTTTGGTCAACATCCAACAACTAAAATACTTTGCATACTTCCAAGTAACCAACCTCAACTGTAATACTCAACCCCAAGAACAACCTTCATTTTTCACATCTCCTTCCAACTGAGTTATGAGAGAGATGTGCATCTACCATAACATCATGAAAAGGATGAAAACCTATTTTTTTTTTTGTTTTTTTCTTTCTATTTTATGTATATATTGAATTTATTTTATATATTTTACTTTTACTTTTGCTTCTAATTTTACATTCACTTTACTTTTGCATTTATATTAGTTGTAATATTTGATTTATTTCATCACTGTTACAAAATTCAATGATTACTAAATGCGAATATCAAGATTGTGACTATCTCTATAGGCCAACATTGTGTTTGGATTATGCTCTATACTAATAGGCTATTAGTTCTTCATTGGTATTAGGTAGTAAGCATATAACATTCACTATTCCATGTGTCTCATAAGGAAATCTATATCATGGCAATACAATGATTCTATTGCATGAAAATTGAAAATTAGCATATGATCTTGATCACCAAATGAATTGGAAAATGATAAAGTGGGAATAAAAAAGGATGTGACCTCAAGGGGATTTATTGAATTTTCTTCTTAACTTCTATGACTCATAAAATGTATCATCAATCCTATTGTAGACCATAAAAGGAAGTATGTCTTTGTACCATGTCATTCCCTTTTCAAAAAATAAATGGGAATAAACACATATTTCTTAAGAACTCTTGGGATACAAGCAATAGTTATGAAGCTGCAAAGACATGTTACCCATTCCTAAAGGAATCACTCTAAGGCCCATTTTATTCCTTAATAATCTATAGAACTACTTCCTTCTTTTCTTTTCTTCTCTTTTCTAGAGTAATTTTATACTCTTTCGCTATTGTAAACTCATGATGGTAGGCATAAAGGTGCACATCAATTTAAGACCATTTCTAATGTTTGGGACTTGGCTTAGACTAAGCACAAACTAGTATCAAGATCATTCTAATTATTCCTTTCACAAAAGGATCTCTTGTAGCTATAATCTAGATTCTTTTCTCTCAATCTCTTTCTCAACCTTTTTGACACTCCATTTTTCCATTACACTACCTTGTAGCATGGTCATCCATTAGTTTTTCATTGTATATTACATGATCCTTAGACAATGATTTACAAGGTTATGATTTTTAACCTAAATCATTAGTCATCATCCAAGGTAACTATGAAGTCCTTGTAATGGAATTATGCAAGTGTAGTTTTAGGCATTAGCCTACTTTGAGGGGGATTTACTTGCATAATTTTTTTTTCCCTTAGTTTAAGCCCCATAACCATGGTCCTTAGTTTAATTCACATAACCTTGATAGCTTTCATCATCTAGGTTTATTCTCATTTAACTTAAATAACATCTCATTTTACTCAATCCATATGCTTAATTCACTCTAATGCATGTACTAAACATCATTAGATGTTGTTTCCTTGATTTTCTAGGTTTTGGCATCTATTTGGCTCTTATTTCATCCTAAAAATATTCTTAAAGAACTTATAATTAAAAATGAAAAAATAATTATGAATGGCTATATCAATGCATCCCCATTATTTCATTGGTATACATTAACATAGCCTCATTAACATATTCCTATTGATGTAGTACAAAAACCTTATAATGTGCATGCTACGTATCTCATTTTTCACATTTTGATGTAAACACAAGTGGAGTTATGAAATTTTCCAAAGCTAAGATCTTTACAAGATTCATAAGTTCCTCACTACTTATCTAATTTTAACTATTTTTCAATGCTTCAACTTTCAAAGAAATGCTTTATCTTGTAAGGGTATCAAATGCTATGCTTTGATAGAAAATTTTTTAGCATTTTTTTCTAATACTCCACAAATAAGGTATTAAAATAATAAAGTAATGATATAAATAACTAATAGCAACAATCAATTAAAGTAGGGGTAAAATTTTTTCTTACACCTATGATCACTAAATAAGGACTTAATAATAAAATGTTAATTTCAACATCAAGCTGAACCGAATTGAACAATTAAAAGGTATCTAGAATAAAGAAGATTATAATCTAAATAACTTATCTAGGGTTACATTTGTGATTAAAAATGGTACCAAAACAAGGACTGTAGGTAATAAATCCATCACATCCTTGAGAGAAATGGCCTTGTGAAGAAAGAGAATAACAATAGAAATCACAATAATAACAATAACCTCAAGAGTAGGCTACTAAGTAAACTCATGCTACTAGGTACTTGTGCTAGGAGCTTGAGGTGGAATAAATTCATTAAAATACCATATTTAAAAATAGGAATAATCATCTAGTATTTCAATGCTACCCATCTTCAAGGGGTAAGCTTGGTAAAGCCTAAAAACCTCAATTTGTACAACCATACAAGAAAAATCATTAACAATCACACATAGCTCTAAATCTAGTGTCTCAAAGATCATTACGAACCTCAAATTAAGACCTAAACACCCATAACTTAAAAACATGAAAACTCTTTATTTCTTCTTCAAAAAAAATTTATGAAGTAGCACAAGAAACTAAAAGTGGCATGAAAACATAACTATATCAGCTAACTATAACTATATCAAAAGTGAAAATTTACTAGAAATTAACCATAACTGCAAATTGCATCAAAACACAACCATCTAAACCCTAACAACTAGAACTAAAAACTCAAAACTTTAAAATATAAAAATTCATAGCCATTTTTTCTTTTAAAAAATTACACCATTACCATCAAAAAATAGCTAAAACATCAAAACCACTATTAACTGATTGACAGAAAAATTCATGGAGAATTATTTGAGAGCCTCAATCTAGTGATTCAACCACCATTACAATTGTAAAACACAAAACTACAACCCTATGGAGCAAAAAATTAACAATTCCTATCCATTTCCTTGATAAAAAATTTAAAATTAGCGTTTCTTTTTTACCAAAATAGCAAGAAACACAAAAGAATGACTAAAACCTATAAAACCCAACATCTAATGAGGTGGGATCTTTTCAAAATTCAATTTTATCAACCATAATGACCTAGATCTAAAAACGACACCTAGTTTGTACACTAAAAAAACACAAAAAATGGCCCAAAACACATGGGAAATGACTAGTAATGGTCTACCTTGGATTGATGGTTGAGGATCCTTTTCTAAACATGGACTATGGAAGGTGGGAGATGTCTCTTGCTATAGCATTAGCATCTTCTATGATGGGGTTCATGGTTCTACTTCTTCTCTTCTACATTGTGCTAGTAAACAAATAGTGAAAACCTTTGAAATCTACAAGGTTCTTGTTACTAATGCTTCCTAAAGAGGAACCTTCAACAACCATGTCACATTCCCATTCACAAATGATGCTGCTAACTAATGGGGATAGTGTCTTTTCATAAAAAGTGTTATTGTTATCTTAACATGGTAGTCGTAATTGAGACCCAAAAGGGCATGTGCTGATAATGGATGTCTCTTAAGGTAACCTTTGGGGGTTTGGCCTAAGGCATTTATACTCAAGGTTAGAGGTCATGCTAGCATGGAATGGAAAAGCTAGCACAGGCAAGTCATGGGGTGCTGGAGTTGGTATAGGCAAGTCATAAGAAGTTGAGTGAAGTAGGGCAAGAAGTGCACTGGCCATCCCTTCTAGCCAGGTTATAGGCCTAACCATAGTGGTAATGTTGGATTACATCTAAGGGATAGATTCCAAAAGGAAGAAAACCCTAAGGAACACTCTCAAAGCATGATCCAATTACACTTCTCCATATCAATAAAACATTCTTTTCTTTCTTTATTTTTCTACATTTTTCCTATTATTTCCTTTATACATAATGATGAATATCACTTATATTTTTCATTGGTATATTTTCTTTGTACACATAATGTCTAATATATCATATATTTGATGTTTGCCATAACATCTAGGGACAAGCTGTCACAATTGGTATCAGAGCAAACTACGATCCAATGAACATTCAGAATCATGGACTAACTACAACATGAAATAAATGATGAACCTTGAAGCCACTACACATGGAAAGCCATTGATAATCACCAAATGTACAATATATTTGTGATGCAAGTCAAAAGACACCTTTCCATTAGCTTCACAAATAATGGATCATGAATTTAGATCCCAAAAACAAAGGAATTTTTTTAATATATATCATTAATCGATGAATATTGATCACACCTCATCAAGATTCATGAACAACAAGAAATGTTGGTAAGATAATGATACATTGGTCCAGGTAACTTTTACCCATCATAATACTATATTTATTAATTGATTAAGGTCATTATTAAATTTCTTTCCAAAAAGTTAGTAACCATGACCTGAATTGACCTTGTTTTGTTGAAATTTACTATCCAAGTAATCTAGAAGATCCCAAGTTACCGTATGTCAGCCTAGAAATGTCAATCCAACAAAATAGGCTAGTTTGGTCCTTTTAAATCTTGAAAAATCAACTTCATTTTTAAACTCTAAAAATATGTCCAACATGTAGTACTTGTTGAGATGATTCCAATTGTATAAATTTCATCTTAATTGGACTTATGGTTTGAGAGATATTGATGTTTAAAGTTTCTCATTATATATGCATTAAAATAATATTAAATTATTAATTTATTATTTGAAAAAAAAAATCAAAATTTTAGGGTCGAAAATCAATGTAGAATTGTCCTTTACACATACTAAGGTAAGGTGGCATAAATATTAATAAAAAGTTTAAAAAAACTTTAATTTTGAATGGGAGGTCATGGGTTCAAACCTAAGCCCCCACAGTTTTAATTAAAAAAATCAAGCATGAGGTCTTAGGTTCAAACTCAAGCCTCAATAATTTTTTATATATAACATTTTTTAAAAATAAATAAATTAAATAAAATAATAATTAAAAAATAAAAAAATTCTTACTAGCCATGGCCAAGACTATGGCCAGCCACTCCATCAATGGTGGATTCCCACCATCAAGTTGTTGATAGTCAATAAATCAATCACATGGTTATTGGTCAGGGATTCCAAAAATGCCAATCTAGAGCCCAAGATTTGGATGTCTAGCATCTTTCACATTTTACAAGACATAGGGAGGAAGTGTTGATTTCAACCATGTAACAACATATTTAGATATGTGGAATGAATGAAGCTATTAGTTTCTAACAATTCTGGCAATTTCAAGTACAAACTTCAAGATTTGAATCCAGTTGCAAATCAAATTTTCATTTGGTAGAAGAAAGCATGAGAAATTAAAGCAATGAATAAATGAATGGATTGATAGATGGATCAATGATAGATCATGCACCAAAATTTGGTAAATTTCTCAAGCCCACACCTAGATCATTGTTGTAGAAGAAAACATGATTTTGGTTGCATCAAAAGTGAGGAAAAGCAAGCAATGTAGATTAAGAAATTGACAGAAGCTTCAATAAGGAGGAGATTATGTAGTTCAATATTCTAAAAATGCATGCATAGTTGCAATGTTGTGATCCATAGGGCCAACTACTAAAGATTGTGGTAGATCTAGGCACTGATTAAATAGGCTATTTTAATACTAACACACAAGGAAATGAATTTAATATATATATATATATTGAAAAAATATTAGACTACAACTAGGCCCATGGCCAAGCCTACAGCTAGTTGTAGCCAGTGACAACTAGACTACTAGTAGGTTGCAATTCTAGCCCAAAAGACAAAACAAAAATCCCATGTGTACAACCCTATGCCCACCCACCATGCCATTTCTTGCTTGACCCTATGCCCGCATGCCTTTGCTACCATTGTCTACCCTACCACCTAGATAGCCTCACACTACCTATGTAGCCCTACCACCTATTTTCCCCTATTTTTGAACATGTAACCTTCTAATCTAGAGTTAAGTGCTAAAATTACACCACAGATCCATGTGCTATTGCAACAAGATCATCATTACCTCTACAATCACCACCACTCGCTAACCACTTTTCCGTCAGCCATGAACCCCTATGTTGGCCATGCTGGCCCTCATGCAAGCCACACAGACCCCTAATCTGGCCACATAGACCCTCACATGATCCATGAAACCTAATACAAAATCCACTACTATATGCCATGTCATGGCCTTCTAATAGCCACTATCCATTCCTTATGATAGAGCTCTGCATGCCACATCTTTCTCTGCCATCACTACTTGCCACCGTGAAAAAAGTTGACACACTGTCAACACTTGCACAAACCCTCACCTATTGTTGAAACCATCATTGCATTTTTTGTTGTTTTCTATGCACATCACCCATCACCGCTTGTCACACCACCCATCACTACCTCCTATGCCTTCCATCATTGCCTCTAGTGTCATCCATCACTACCTCGAGTGCTTCCCATCATTGCCTCTAGTGCCACCCATCACTACCTCCCATGCTATCCATCACTACCTCCAATGCTACCCATAATTACCTCCAATGTTACCCATCATTACCTTCCATGGTGCCCATCACTACCTCTAGTGCTACCCATCATTGCCTCTCATGCTACCCATCACTGCCTCTAGCCCCATCGATCATTGCCTCTAGTGCTACCAATAACTACCTCAAATGTAGTCACAAACTATTGGCACATTTAGCCATTGCATGGAACAGTTGGAATATTTTTTTTAAGGATAGCACAAATGAAGAAGTTCAGTATGGTGAGTTAACAGAAAAAAAGCCAATATGTGAAGTGTTTGGTTGTTAAGTTGTATGGAAGCAAAATCAGAAGATTAAGGATCAGATTCTTTGCTGTTCAAGGATACACTCCCTATTAAAGTTGAAAATGTATTATCAGATTATTTAAATTGGATTAACTAAGGGTCAGGTTTAAAAATTAGATTGGCTATCGTAATGCCCTGCATACGAAGGAGGCAAGAAAAACACAACTCAGGAAATCAAGGAAAATAATGGCCAACGTTGGATGCAAAAACGAACCAATCTTCAAACCTGCATAATGTAAACAAATTTAACACAAGAATCAGATCTGAAGGTAAGTGCACATAAGACAATCGAGGACCGGCATACGCAAGCAAGAAGGGGCGACTAAAACGGCATCTGCACATTCATTTGTAGAAAGGAAAAATGAGCAGTTTGCCTCATAAACAAAATTTTACTCAGCTCGGCAAAAGAAGAAAGGAACAAAAACGCGTGTAATCTTGGGTATATTTTAAATCAAAAAAATATATCAAAAGCTAAAAGCCCTATCCCTGCAGTATTGCTGATTGGCCAACAGGTTCAATGCTTCAACTGACGAAAATTCGGAACAGTCGCTGTACAAAGACCCAAAATCCTTAGCATCAAAGACCATTCCAGATCACCAATGTTGCTACAGATTTCGTGCATTGGCTGCGGGCATCAAAACAATCCGGCCTTTGAATTGCCTTTTTCCCGCCAAGTTGAGCGCAAGCTACCGTGGCAGGAGGATAACCGAACGTGCAGAACCGCGACATCAAAATTGCTGGTATTTCCAGAGGACGGTTGCAGATCTAGGCAGAACACATGGTGGCATTTCCAAGTCCAGCGGCAGGGCATTCTCCAGTGGAGGTAGTTGCTGAAACATCTTCGGTCAAGAATTTGGTTGCAAGATCTATGGCTTCGTCTTCGGGCTCGTATTTTTGGTATTCCGAGTTTTTGAATCGCATAAAGTTAATCACTGCTACTTTAAAAAGGGGGAAGATTAAATTATATTTTCCTAACATCATTATAACTTAGGGATATTTCATTTAGGAATTTGAAAATAAAATAAGCTAAATTAACCAGATATTTTACTAAGCAAGACTTACAAGTAATTGCCCAATAAAATTGCATTAGATTACATTAGAAATATTATAAATTACATCTCTACTTATCAGCCCATGTGTCAAATCCTGCAATAAAATACTTTGTTATGAAATATTCATGAAATACCTTATGAAAGGGAACATATGGCTATTTATATTTGTAACTAAATTCTAGCATTTTTTATCTGTTTGGTGGTTGTAACCATCCAAAATTATTGTTGTAACTTACCTAACTAGTTGGATAAAAATCTCCTAGCTTGTTGGGCAAGTAAATTTTTAATTGGATAGTTCAATTACTTAGGAGTAAAGTTAGGTAGGATATTTAATAAGTAATCTCCCATTGGCAAACCAAGTTACTTGGGAGAGAAGTTAGGTGAGATGTTTTCAAAATGTAACTTCCCTGCCTACCTTTGAGCCCTATAAAAAGGCTTCAGGGGTCAAGAGGTGGGGGGATATTGGAAGCATCAAGGAGCATCATCATCACACTTGGAAGATTTATAAAGAAGATTGTTTGCAAGATGGCTTGCTAGAATAAAGATTTCAGCCCCTTTGTCATGGTCCTGTGAGTTATGCATTTCATTTTTAGTTTTGTTTATATTGCTTAGCTAGCGGCTTAGATAGTATCATCCTTGGCAAGTAATTTTTGGATTTTTAGATTGCTCTTAGTGTTCTTGTTGCCTGATAGGAATTTCTGTTAAAATTTTTCCATAGAAGCCCTAGTGAATGAAAGCCTTAAGAGCATTTTAGTAGTAAATTTTGTTATTGTGCAACGTTTGGGAACTGCTATTGGGTTGCTGAAAGAGAGCCTCTGTTTGTAGTCACGCCGTGGAACAATATAGTAGTCAAGAGGGTTCAGAGAATCTTTGGTATTTTGATGGGACCGGAATAGCTTCTTTATCTTTAAAGTGATTTTCCGTGTTATTTCAATCAGAAATTGTCAAGTCTTTTAAAGGTTCTGTTTGAATGCAATCGTTGGCATCTATTGTCTAGTCAAAGTGGAGTCTTGTACTTGGTAGTTTACTCACCAATTTTTGATAGCACAATAGGTTTGTCTTGAGGATATTGCTTGGTT
>MNCI01006218.1:0-20282 GCA_015680685.1 Gnetum montanum
TGATTTCAAAGAAAAAATATTTATTTAAAATTCTATGAAAAAAAATAATAAAAGAAGAATTCCAACTTCAAGAATATAAAGAGTGATCTAAAAAGAAGTTTTCATCATAAAGCATTAGCACTAATCCACATGTTAAGTAAGAAAAGAAAAGATTAGATGATAGAGAAATTATCCCATATTGTATTGAAAATAAAAATAAGATCATATAATAAGGTTCCAAGATAGCAAAATAAAAAGTAAAATAACATGATTATACATGAATGAGAATTCTTCTACTCCAATGTTGGGTCAATTTTGAATTGAAAGGATTTGAGAAGGCCCTCACTAGAAGTGCAGAGACTCATATCAAGGTTGTGTAGACCCTTATGAGGGTTTCACAACTAGAATTAGAAGTCCTGTAAAGGGAGTTCAATTATGTGCATCACATAGAACTCATTTCATGAATATTATTAGCTTAAATTCTAAGACAAATAGTAAATACCAAGAAGGCATCACAATAATTAGTTCTAAAATTTCATAAGGTTGAATTCTAAGACAAAGAAAAGCACAATCAAATATTATGAATAAAAGTATCTAATGAAGAAAATCACTTTATTAAGAGTAAAGTGGAGAAAATGAAATCATGAATAAGAGTATAAACCTAGGATAAAGGAAAACAATTGAAGAAGTCCTAAAGCAACAAAGGTTAAGTTTCATGTTTCTAAATTCATGAGTGAAGGGAAGAAAAGAAACTTACTATTTAGAGATAGAAGGAAAATTTATGACCACTCACAAATTTGTAAACATGAAAGATTAAGTCAAAAAACTAATTCTTGAAGGGGAGTGTTAGAGTATATGCCTAAGTTAAAGTACAATCATTAGTTTCTTAACTTAAGCTATTAGTAGTTATGAATAGTCATTATGGTTCAATGACAAGTCATAGCTCCTTATGAAGGATAAAAGACTACAAGCTCTTACTTCATAACATAAGGTGAGAGGAAGAAATAAAAAGGTAAGAAGATCAAGTGGAATAAACTGAAGCAATAAGGAATAATAATGGCAAAATAGTTACAACAATATTTATAATACATAAGTGATTACAAACTACAATAATTTGTAAAATTATAAAGAATCAAACAAGAGTATGTAGTAGTAAAAAAAGATGTTACAAAGCTCAGGAATCATAACAAGATCCCAAACTTTAGAAACCAAAAGGTCACAGAAAGAACTTGAATGGAAGAAGGGAAGAAGAATCCAATTTTATAAATAGGATAAGAAGATCAAAAAGTAAGCCATTCATAATCTAGTTTAGTTTCCTAAATAGAAAGAGAAGACCATCTAGAAGGTTACAATGGAATCATAAAACAAGGAATACAAAGAAGAAACAAGATATGATTAAGTAGTCCATAGAGATGTAGCTAAGAAGAAAATACTTACAAAAAATTATTTCATAAAGTCCATTGAAGTTAAGTCAATAATAACTTAATGAAGTATGAGAGAATTTTGTGAAGTTTTTGTGAAGTTAAGTTTAGGAGAAACTTAATGAAGTATATTGAGCCAATTCCAAATACAAGAGTTCATAATACAATACAAGTTATGAACAATAAGTGTAAGTATATTCTATCTTACAATGGAGAAGTGAAGATGAGCTAAAAGAAGAGGCATCACCAAGATGAACAACATCATTAAAAGATAATAATTTCTTAGTACAAAAGAACCTATAGATACAACAAGATAAAAAATGATGTTATAAATTACTAGAATAAGAAATGAATATTTATGAGTCACCAAATAAGTGACTATCAAACCCATGATATCGGACCCTCAATATTAGATACGCGATATTGGATGGGCCAAGTGACATCGAACATGTGATGTTGGAGCCTATCTCCTTAGCTATAAATAAGAGACAAGGATGCTTGGTCTTGAGGGGAAATTTTCAGTCCTTTAGCCAAACTCTAGTAGTTTTTCCCTTCCAAAGTTAGAATTATTTCTAAGTGCCTGTAATAGGAGTCATAGAGTGAATGGATCTTTATTTGAGCATTGTATACCTAAGCACACCTTGTGTCCAGCAATAAAGATGAACTTTTTGATAAATCTTGCAACATTTAGAATAAATTAATTATTGCATTTAATGTTATTTACTATTATTTGATGCTTTCAATAGTTAATTAATGTTATTTCCATAGAATTATTAATTATCAATTATCAATGAATTAGCACACTCAGCAAGACCACTGCGAGCATACGTGGAACACTTGGTAGCCTAGTAACGACTAGCATTTGGTAATCCTAGTAGTGTTACACTAGTTCAGGATGTGTTTGGGGAGTGGGAACAGATGCTAGTGTTAGGATTCAATTAACATGAGAGTTACAAAAACCCATTAGTTAACTAAATCTTTTCATTTCACACACTTAGGAGACCAAGATAGAAAATATAAAAAACATGAAAATCATATACCTCAAGTTTACTTAATCATACAATTGTGCCTTACAAATAAGCTTGGGAAGACAACGACTGCATAACTCATCTTTGTTCTATGTAGGTGCATAAGCACTTAATTATCCTCCATCAACTGGATCGTGTGTGAACACTCGTATTTGTATGGTTGGGTGTAGGGGTACCTTGCTACTCATTGTTGGCATCGTTGCTAGGGAGTTTGTTGTTTGTGCGCTAATTAGAAATTAGGAAATCCTTCCATTGTTAGAATGAACCCTTAGAATTAACTATCCTACAATCACCAAAAAAGAGTACTGCACACTGAGTAATCAATCATGTCTACTTCTTCTTATGAAAGTGCTTCATCGACTAGGTTTGATACCATGAACAATTGGAGGCAAGGTGTACATGATGATTTGCTGGCGCCCTAATAGTTTAGAATGGTATACACTCATCCTAATGAGTATGTACCAGATTTTACCTTTATCCTCCACTAGGATGAATAGCTTTGATGGCATGATTTAGAAGGTAACATAATGCTACCTCTTGATAACTTAATCCCGAGCATGCTTCTTTGTGCTCTCACACGAATTGGTATGAAACACTTATAGTCAGAGTACATTGTGCATAAAAAAGACTCAAGAGAGTATCGACCCATGGAGGCACAACACTAGAGGGATCTACAAGAGAAGAGACATTATGGATCCATGAAGGGGAAGTGGTCTCAGGATGTCCCGTATGTCCTAAGTGAAAATGACGGTGGTGAACCTATCTTGGGAGGTTTTACACAAAATGATGTTCCTCTCTTTGACTTTGGTCAAGGTGATGGGTATCAGAATCTTCACTCAACTATTCATAATCTAGGTTCTAGTACCAATGAACACAAAGGATCCAGAAAAGGAACACAAACACATGATAATGACAAACATCATGATCGTAACAGTGACCGAGGCGGTGACCACTGAAGAGAAGGTGGTAGGCATCAACATGGTGCTAGTCCTCCTTCCTCTTCACCTTCATCATCTTCTTCCTCCTCTCCTTCAGGATCTAAACACATTCATAAAGGGTAAGACCATGAGGACAATAGTAGGCAAAATAGAAATCACTAACAAAATAGTAGAGAAAGGGGATGATGGCATTCTAGAGTGACACATCACAAAAGAAGGGAGAGTAGGGAATAGCATAGGCATTATAGACGCCATAGGTAGCATGATCACAATGAATCCCTACTCACCACCTAAAGTATGTTAAATATAATAGAGGTTGTTAGGATCCCAACAAGGCACTAGAAAGATAGTAGGATCAAAAGACTAGACATGAATAATATCCCACAATTTGAAGCAGGATATAATGTTGATCCTCAAAACCATTTACAAGCATTCCACGATGCATGTGCCTTGCATAATATAGAAAATGAATAGAAAAAGCTAAATTTTTTTCCATGGACACTAATCAAGGAAGCAGAAAGTTGGTACCAGTCCTTGGAACTAGATTCCATTCATCGATGGAGTACCATGTTGGAGTTATTCAAAGATAAGTATCAAATGATCTCCCAAGTGTCCAACCTATGTAAGAAAATCCAAGGATGGAAACAAGGAGGATATGAACCCTTGGATGCTACCATGGGCTAATATTATTCATTATTACATCATTGCCCTAACCATGGTTACTCGTAACAGGAACAACTATGCCACCTTGTAGATGGGCTTAGGTACAAAACATGAAGAACCCTTGGGACTTATGCCCAAGGAAGGCTATCTAAGCTCAGTTCCCATCAAATACAAAGATTGTTGGAGTAAGTTGCCAAGGAGGAAGGAAAGTTAAAGAGAAAGTGTAGAGGAGTACAACAAAGATCCTTCCCTCCTAAAGAAGGAAACTAGATTTTGTGAAGATGAAGAAGAGTCACCACTTGATGAGATGGTGAATAGAAAGACTTTGCCCATTCAAAAATTTATGTTAGAAGTATCGGCAAAGGTGGATCAAATGTGGAACTCCCTAGATGACAAATTTCAAACTATCCTAAAAATAGTAGAGGAGTCTAAAGAACAAAGTAGTAATTGAGAGAGAAGGAAAAAGAAAGAAGCTGAGTATGTACGTAACAAGGGTAAGGACAAGGTTGTCGTCATTGAAGAGGTTGTGGATTCGAACACAGACAATGATGGTGGATGTGAGATATGCCAATATGACCAT
The DNA here is from genome assembly GCA_015680685.1 of Gnetum montanum. Classification (NCBI taxonomy): domain Eukaryota; kingdom Viridiplantae; phylum Streptophyta; class Gnetopsida; order Gnetales; family Gnetaceae; genus Gnetum; species Gnetum montanum. Next base: position 4,610 of record MNCI01006218.1, read on the forward strand.
CCTAAAGGATGTTGCCCAGTAGTTTCACATCTACAAGAGTTTGGGGCGTATGCACTAAACTCACGGTTAAATAGACAACAAACACCCAGAAGGTTACCTTATCCTCAAGGTAACCCAAGGCAGTTCCACCAACCCTTAACATATTATCCAAGTGGAGCTCCACCATAATCAAATGAAGAGTATCAATAATGGCAACACCCATAGTTATGGGGAATGCCACGACCACATCAACAATACCCTTACCATCAACTTGACCCATATGGGTATTACGTTTAGCAACCGATCTCTCCACGTGACTCTACTAGTCACGATGCTCTCCAACATCACTACCAAACCCCCGAGTACTATAGAACTTCTTCTTCTAGGGGTGATGCTCCACATATTCACTACCCTTCTCATCTATCTACATCTCTTCCTACCTAGCCACAGCAATGTAATGCTACAAGGGCTATCAATCTTCAACCTATTATTGGTTCGAACAACCAATCAAAGAAGAGCTTTTTCTTTAGAACCAATAGTCCAACCAAGTCCTTATAATCACAAGCGGCTAATTATCCAAACATCTCATCATCATTTGAATCTTCGGAGCTTTCTTTGAACCAAAAACCAGACTCAACATACACTGTCATGTTAACCCACACCATCACTAATTGGATTAAAGCTTGCCATCTTCCAAGGAAATTCTCTAATTTTGGAAGTCCCCTTATTTATTTGCAAATTATGGGAAATGAGCCTTGTAAAGCTCTTTTGGATTCATGTTCTAGTGTTAATTTGATCTTCCAGGAAATGTATAAAGCCTGGAACCTGCCTCCGCTAAAGAAGAGTAACATTTGTTTAGAGTTGGCCAACTAGTCCATCACTATTCCATTGGGACTAGTGGCGGACATTGTCACTCTATTTGTGGATGGTCATATCCAGTTGATTTCCTTGTGATCCAAGTTAACAACTGCAAGGGGGACTTCCTAATCATAACGGGAAGAGCATGGCTAAGTATGACTGATGCATGTCTAGGAATACATGATCTTTCCCTAGAAATATCAAAAGAAAATGCATTCAGGAGGATCAAGAAGAAGAAAGTTCCATGTATCGCATATAGTGACACAGGGTGCAACTGTGTGTAGAAGTCCTAGTTTATACAATGCTTAACATTGCCTGCATGCAACCAGTATGCACAAGTAACTAACATACAAAGATGCCTATATGCAATAGCCACAAGATAGGAAGGCACCCAGTGGCTGACAACTGACCTAGAGAGCAACTCAACTTTATGCATGGAACCAACTGAGAGCTTGACTTGTGCCTATATCGATAGCATAGATACATTAGAGCAAGTCCATTTCCAACTTCTAAGTACTGACACCAAAAATATCAACTAGGGGAAGTTGGAAATCCCTGATGAGTTTAATTAAAAGCCCCTTGAATTAAAATCATTGCTCACCAGTATGGAGTATGCATTTCTCAAGAATGGAAAATCAGTAATCATTAATGCTAAGCTTGCCCCTCAACAAAAAGAAAGACAGCTGAATATGGTAAAAAAATGGTCAAAGACTTTGCTTGGTCATATCCTGAGTTAATTGGAATAGATCCTAGGATATGCCAACATAGAATTTACACTGACCCCTCTATGAAGCCTCGACAACAACTACAAAGATGACTGAACCCAAAGCTTAAGCAAGTAGTTAAGAAAGAAATTGAACAACTTCTAAAGGCTGGGCTCATCTACCCTATTGCTGATAGTGAATGGGTTAGTCCATTAGTCATTGTGCCTAAAAAAGGTGGTAAATAGAGGATGTGTATAGACTTTAGGCTATTGAACATGGCAACATTTAAATATCATTTCCCATTGCCATTCGTTGACCAAGTCTTAGATACCATTATATGGCATTGTTACTATAGTTTTCTAGATGGTTATAGTGGGTACAATTAAATCCAAATAGCACCAAAAGACCAGGCCAAAACTACATTCACGAGTCCTTGGGGGACATTTGCATACAGGCGGATGCCATTTGGCTTGTGCAATGCTCCAACAACATTTCAACATTTGGTTCTCAGTATATTTTAGCAACAAATAGGAAATGGTGTAGAGGTTTTTATGGATGATTTAGTAGACTTTGAACAAGCATTGAACTGATTAGAGCAAATGCTAAAATGATGTGTTAAAACCAACCTAAGGCTCATTTGGCAGAAAAGCCACTTAATGGTCCAAGAGGGCATTGTATTAGGGCATAAATTTCAAAAATAGGGATAGAGATAGATCCTGAAAAAATTAACGTCATCCAAGGAATCACTTGTCAACCTGAAACTGTAAAAGATGTTCGATCATTCCTTGGACATACTGGATATTATAGATGATTCATCGAGAACTTTTCAAAGATTGCAAAACCATTGGTAGAATTAACAAAAAAAGGTGTATCCTTTGAATGGACCAAGGAACGTGAGCTAGCCTTCCAAACCTTGAAATAGAAGCTCATAGAAACGCCCAATCTACAAGCTCTTGACTAGTCTAGACTATTCCATATAATGATTGATGCATCCAATTTTACTTTAGGAGGCATACTTACATAGTTAGATGTGCACAAACGTCCCTATTACATTCACTATGCAAGTCGAAGTATTGCTGGTGCACAACTCAACTATACCATAATAAAAAAAGAGTAAATGGCTATGGTGTTTGCACTAGAGAAATTTAGGCACTATGTATTAGGCTATAAGGTATTTGTACACATAGATCATAGTGTGACTTGGTTCCTTATGAATAAACAAATAGTGAGCCCTCACATCATATGATGGCTTGTGATATTGTAAGAGTTTGATCTCATGATAGTAGATCGTAGAGGCACCAAGAATGTTGTTTTCAATCATTTATCTTGATTGCAATGGGACAAAAAAGAGGATAAATACCCAATTTTTGATCACTTCCCTAATGAACTCCTCTTTGTAGGTGTAATAAATAATCAATCACCCATAGATAAAAATTGGGATAATAGCATTCTTACTTATCATCTCACACAAGAAACACCACAAGGCTTGGACATTAAAAAGAAACAATAGTTTCTCCACCGAGTCAAACATTTCATGGAAATCAATGAATAGCTTTATAAGGTATGTTCTAATGGCTTGGTTCGATAGCGTGTCCCTAATGTAGAGCAATTGCGAGTTCTCCAAGACACTCATGAGGGCCCTTGTGGGGGTCATTACACTAGGAGATGAACAGCCATTAAAATCTTGCTTGTAGGATATTATTGGCCTACATTATTTTAGGATGTCCATCATTTTGTCCAATCTTGTGAGCACTACCAACATGATGGGGGAATGACTACTAGAATGGAGGGTCCACAACAATGGATTCAGCCCTTAAAACCCTTCGACATATGGGGTATTGATTTTATGGGGCCTATTACATTGATGTCCAAAGGAAAAGTATACATTGTTGTTTCTATTGACTATTTTACAATATGGGAAAAAGTAGCTACTGTTACTGACTATACATCATCTACCATTGCACGATTTTTTCAACAACAAATTGTAAACAGGTTTGGTGTGACTTGTGCACTTATTTCCAATAATGGTACATATTTTACAAGTGCAAATTTTTGAAAGTTGATGCAACGCTTAGGAGTTGAGCATAAGCTAACTACACCATATCATCCTCAAGCGAATGGCCAAGCCAAAGTCACCAATAGGGAGATCACAAAAATATTGACATGAACCATTAGCAAATATAGGCAAGACTGAAGCACCAAATTGAATGATGCTATTTGGGCATACTACTCCACATGGAAACTCCCTATAGGCTACTCTCTCTATGAGTTAGTGTACGGTAAACTTCCAATACTTCCTATCCAGGCTGAGCTCCGTACACTATCTACAGCATGTGACCTCAACCTTAACGTCAATCTAGCACAAAAAGAATGGTTAATGAACCTTAACTTGCTAGATGAAAATTGATTAGCTGCCCTATCATCCAATGAATTACACAAGGCCTTTAACAAACAATGTCATGACCTAAGAATTAGGAAAGTCAAATACCAACCAAAAGATAAGGTTCTGTATTGTAATCTTGCACATGTGCCACAACAAACTAAATTTCAAATGCTATGGGAAGGACCTTATATCATTCATGAAAATTTTCCTTCAGGGGCCATGATGATCTATAAACTCAAAAGCCCAAATAGGAAATTATTAGTCAACATCTAGCAAACCAAACCTTTCCATAAGCCAAAAATAGCCAGTACTAACACTACCTCTATTGATAGACAACCCTGCTCATTATTTTAGATCTCCTCCTTCCAAGTTAGTCATGGGGGAGATAGCCACCAATGCTAATTATTCTAAGCCCTCAATTTCTTTTGTCTTTTTTATTTTATACATTTTTCATATTTACTTGTTTTTGTTTTACACCATTGTTAAAATTTTTACTATTTCTTTCTTTGTTATATTTTGTTTGATTTATTCTCACTTGTCACATAATAAGTGCTCATGATGGTGGGTTGTACTATAATGGTGTTGATTGCTAATGTTTGGTTTTTACCTTTGACTTTTAATATTGATGCTAATATATGGTTTCTTTTGAAAAAATAGGCAATGAGTCCATGTCATCCATTCATCCATTCAACTCTATGGTCTCCCTTTGTTTTGGAAATGTACTTTCCCTTTTTCTACTCAAACCTATTAATGAATTTGTGGCTTGGTATTCTTCAAACCAAGGAAAGATTCAAATGGATTGAAAAGGGTGTGACTTCAAGGGGATTCAACACATTTGTGCTGACTATTCTCTTGGGTTGTTGGCTATTTTTCATAGGTTTTCTGCCATTCCGCTGTTGACTAATATCAGGAAGATGAATGAATTGAATAAGTCTTTACATGGTGTGGTTCCCACTCAAAAAAAAAAATAGGTGGGAATTCAAAGCACACCCCTTAGACATAATAAAGGAACATGGGCTACAAGCACTAGTTATGGCACTGGAAAGACATGTTACCCATGCCTGAAGGTTCCTTCTAACTAAGGCTCTTTCTCACTTCTTGCTTCTCTATTCTTTTCTTTTTGGAATGGTGGTTGCTCTATGAAAGCATTCTTGTTGCTTTAGGAGGATGGGTTGGACAAGTGTGCTACTGCGAGGTCATTGGATGTGGTTAGTTTTAATCTAGATTTGGACTAAATTTTATTAAGTCACCTTAACCACATAATACACAAGGGACTTTATACAACCTTGATTTTGAGATTCCATTCCATTCTCTCTTCTCTTTCCATCTTGCTTCCCATATTATACCTCATTGTTGGTTTTATGATTAGTTTATATCTTGGCCGATACATTGTTATTCTTTGGTAAATTCTTGTGGTGAATTCTTAACTTTTTTCTCCATATGTCATTCCTAGAGCCTACAGACTCTTTGGTTTGTGGGTTTGTCAGGGCATAAAAGGCATAAGCCTGCTTTGGGGAGGACCCACTAGCATTCCTTTTTGGTGAAATTGTTAAGTTCTTCCCCTTAAATATTTCTTGCAATCAACTATTTCTCATTTCACCCCATCCATGATATCCATTTTTATTTTTCTCTTCCCTTCTATGCATTTTTATTAGCTTCATCGTTGTTATTCCTCTTATCTTCCTTTTTCCTTTCATTTTCCATCTTATTGTTATAGGAGGTTTGCTCTTAATCATGGGGGCCTATCGCAAATTTTCCCATTCCATTATGTATCTCACCCCTACACCTTGGGTAGTTATCACTTACAAACCTCTAACCTAGTATCTATCATACCCACAACCTAGCCAATGAGTTTCATATCGAGGCAAGGTATCAATTGCATTACATCTTATCTATCCTTGCTAATTTTTGATTATGTTGTGTGTGTGTATGGTGATCACATAAACAATGGACTAGGATAGGAGGGAGCACTCAGGATGGACTGGAGCTAGAGCATTGATGCAAGGAACATGCTTAGTCATGTGGCCATGGACGAACAATGGTGTGCACATTTTTGACATTGATAGCAACATGCTTCATTTTCTTTTCTCTCTCTCTCTCTTCAAGCTATCAAATGAGGGACAAGATGTCATCTATGTACAGTGTTCACCACAATGGTTATGAACACCAAGGCTGTAATACATTTGTTAATCCGTTCACCAGGCACTTTGAGTCTGTCATTCCATGTCATTGTCAGTTGTCATTCAATCAATAATCCCATACCTTCCCAATATTATGTAAGGAACTTAAGGATGAGTTTTCATTCAGTCGTGGGGGTATGATGAGTCACCAAATAAGTGACCCGATATCAGACCCTCGATATCAGACATGTGATATCAGATGGGCCAAGCGACATCAGACACGTGATGTTAGAGCTTGTCTCATTGGCTATAAATAAGAGATAGGAGCGCTTGGTCTTGGAGGGAAATTTTTCAATCCTTTAGCCAAAATCTTGTAGTTTTTCTCTTCTAAAGTTAGAATTATTTTTGAGTGCCCATAGTAGGAGTCATAGAGTGAACGGATCTTTATTCGAGCATTGTGTACTTGATCACACCTTGTGTTCAGCAATAAAGACAAACATTGTGATAAACCTTGCAACATTCAGAATAGCTTAATTATTGCATTTAATGTTATTTACTATTATTTGATGTTTTCAGTAGTTAATTAATTTTATTTCCATAGAATTATTAATTATCAATTATCAATGAATTAGCACACTCAACACGACCACTTCAAGCATATGTGGAACACTTGGTAGCCCAATAACGACTACCGTTTGGTAATCCTAGTAGTGTTACACTGGTTCAAGATGTGTTCAGAGAGTGGGAACAGATGTTGGTGTTAGGATTCAATCAACATTAGAGTTACAAAAACCCATTAGTTAACTAAATCTTTTCATTTCACACACTTAGGAGACCAAGATAGAAAATATAAAAAACATAAAAATCATATATCTTGAGTTTACCTAACCATACAATTATGACTTACAAGTAAGCTTGGGAAGCCAACGATTGCATAACTCATCCTTGTTCTGTGTAGGTGCATAAGCACTTAATCCTCAGAGTTCGACCAATCGTGTGTGAACACTCGCATTCATATGGTTGGACATAGGGGTACCTTGCCGCTCATGAAATATCAACTTGATTGATAATAATTTATATGCTACTAATCTCATAAGATTGTTTAGACAAAAAAACATAGAAATAAATAGTGGAAGAATCTGTGAGGGTATTTACTATGTATGTTTATGATCTTGTTCATATTTAATTACACATTGCTTGAGTTTAGACAGATAGACTTTCTTGCTAGCTTTTTGTAGGTTTAAATGGTTCATTAACTAGAGGTCTAAAGCTTAAGTTATGTATGATTCAAGGTTGTGTACCATGATGTAATTAAGTTGTGTAATCTTAACTAACATCTATGGTGAACCTATGTTATGTTAAATTCATATTTTGTGAATACCCCTATGTATCAAACTCAAGATTATTTTTAAACTATCCATGATAGTATTTTGCTAATTTTAAATATTTTTTCATGTGAATAACATTTTTCTATATTATTAATATTTTATTTTATTTAGTAGTTAGTGATGAGGTAAAAGGGGGTGTCATACTAATGGGATATTCTTTTATTTCTAATGTTTTAATTATGGAAATTTAGCAATGCATTGTGACAAAAGGGTGTATGAAAAAGCGAGGTAGCAGGGCAAAAACCAAATCTTAGATATTTTAGTTTACTACACATTTTATAGTTTTGGGGGCATCTTGCATCATATTGTAGTTTGGCATTGTCCCTTTGCTCAACATGTGTGGCAATGGGCTTCCAAAGCTTTTCCATCATACAAGCTATCTCAAGAGGATGCCATATTCGGATTCTTGAACATTACTTCTGCTAATCTTAATTTTCTGTGGAAAGTTATTAGGCCTACTATTTTATATTATATTTGGAAGCGAAGATGCAATGTTCTATTTCAAAAGATAGAGTATTCTAATAATTGTTTGCTCACCAGGTTGGAGAAGTTGCAGATCTTTCGCCTCACCCATTTTCAACTCACATCTCAAGCATCCAAGTTCAATCTGGACAGTCATCAATTGGTTCATCTCTTGCAGCTATGGGAAAGACATGTGTGTTCCAGTTACACTTAGAATCAATAATCTCTCTGCAAGGAAGCTTTCCCTTTTCATTATGTGGAGTCACCATTGGAACTTTCTATCCTTAATTGAGAGCTCTTTGCCTCATCTAATTCTATGTCATTATATTTTGTAACAAGCCAATATGTGTGGACATTTGGTTGTGCCCCAACTTGGGTTTCCTCCCTTAATACTCATTTATTTATAAGGCGTTTCCTGAGTTTCATTCACAATGCTCTCAGTTTTCCCTTCCCCTTAACCTTATGACTTATTCAAGTTGTTGTAATTGATGCACCTTTAATTTCAATAAAACTTCTTTTCGGGATTTGACACCCCCCATATTGTAAATAAGTCTTAGGCCATGCTACTAAATAAGTCTAAAAATGCTAGGTGTTAGCGGTAAGAGACCTTTTAAAAATTTCAAAGCTTTGCGGAAGGTAATAATTACCTAGTGTGGTGATGCAATTATTTTCTTGAATACTTCACCACCATTTTTAATTTTGCAACGCTCAAGTTGTAAGGATGAGACTTAAGAGTCAACACTATGAGCATGAGACTTTTTGTCTAGAAATACCAACATTGGTGGCTCATTTTGCACATGTAGTCCTAGCGCGTGAATTTTCAAGAACTCCTTTTCAGTTCCGATTGGAGGGAATAATGCACCTCCTCATTTTTGGGGGGGTGTCGGACCCCGAAAAGAAGATTTATTGAAATTAAAGGAGCATCAATTACAACAACTTGAATAAGTCATAGGGTTAAGGGAAGGGGAAAACTGAGAGCATCGTGAATGACACTCGGGAAACACCTTAAAAATAAACTAGTATTAGAGGAGGTACCCCAAGTTGGGACACAACCAAATGTTCGCACAGACTAGCTTTTTACAAAATTGAATGACATAGAATTAGATGCTAAGTGTAACTAAAACACATAGGTCTTTCCCATAGCTGCAGGAGATGAACCAATTGATGACTGTCCAGATTGAACTTGGATGCTTGAGATGTGAGTTGAAAATAGGTGAGGCGAAAGATCTGCAACATCTCCAACCTGGTAAGCAAACATTTGTTAGAATACTCTGTCTTTTGAAATAGAACATTGCATCTTCGCTTCCAAATATAATATAAAATAATAGGTCTAATAACTTTCCACAGAAAATTAAGATTAGTAGAAGTAATGTTCAAGAATCCGAATATGGCATCCTCTTGAGATAGCTTGTAGGATGGAAAAGCTTTAGAAGTCCACTGCCACACATGTTGAGCAAAGGGACATTGCCAAAACACATGGACAAAGTCATCTAGTCCACCACATAGAGGGCAAGTGGGATTAGGAATCCCAAGATATTCTAGACGTTTTCCGATAGGAAGACCATGGTGGAGAAGACACCAAAGGAACTGCTTAATTTTGGGGAGGGTCGGAAGTTTCCAAATAAGTTGGAAGAGAGGGATCCAAAATGTTTCTGACTCTTGTTTGTGCCAATATTTATTGCAACGTTGAATGACTGCAGATGGGTCGTGCATGAGATGAAAGGGAACAGATGGCCGATAGGGAAGGAGTTTAACCCCATTAAGCCATTGAAGGCCATGAAAAAGGCTTTGCACTGTAACATCCAGGTGCCAGTGACCGTGGAGGAAAGAGTAAATCTGAACAAGGCAATGTTTCATTGCAGCCGACTCCCCATACAAAGTGTTAAACTCGACCCCTGAAATCCAACGACTAGCAAGCCTAAGACAATTCAAGGAAATGACACCTTTTCGATACCACGAGGTAGCCACCTTAGCATTTGTGATAGCAAGGGGAGCGGGTGACAGAGGTAACCACCACGGACACACTTTAGAGAGGATAGTAGGGTTGATTTTAACGTTAGTCCAGTCTATGTGAGTGTGTACAATTTGCCAGGCCCTCCAAATGCTTTTGAAAACATGAGATCCGGGAAGAATGATAGTGAGGGGGGAAAGAATCCAATTAACGAAATGGATGTCTTTCCAGAAGGGCTTATTTTTAGGAAAGGCTTGATGAAGCCTTAATTGGAGGAGGGTCCCTATAATATTTGAGGCATCTAAATGTTGTACCAACCACTTAGCAACCAGGGTAATTCCTTGCTTATAGGAGTTCAAAAGGCCTAAGCCACCCTTATTCTTGGGGAGAGTAACAATAGTCCAAGCGACACGATGAAAGCCTTTTTGAGAGTCCTTGGAGGACCACATAAAGTCACGGAATAACCGTTCTAGCTTCTGGTAGGCAGCTTGGGAGGGGGCCCAACACGAAGAGTAATACACATGGGTGGACGCGCATATGGACTTACAAACAAGGTATTTACCCGCAAGTGTGAGGGGTTTAGTTTTCCATTTGTCGAGTTTCTTTTGAATTCGATGAATAACTTGCTCCCAAAGGATAGATGTTGAGCCTCTAAAGCGGAAAGGGATTCCCAGAATCTTAACGATGTCTTGATCTTGAAGCTGCTTCCACTTATAGTGGGTCACATGGTTGTAATTGCCCTTAAAGCTATAAACAGAGGATTTATTCCAGTTAATTATGGAACCTGAGAGTGTGCAATATTGCTCCACCCTTGATAAGAGGCGGTGCAAATTGGTGGCTGTGTTTTGAACTAGAAAAAAGGAGTCATCGGCAAAGTGCATATTGAGAAGCTGTTGTTGAGAGGAGGAAAGGCTAACCCCAGTGAGAACTTTAGTTTTAATGTCCAGGTTAATTTGATGACAAAGAAAGTCTGATGCAATGATAAAGAGATAGGGGGCGAGAGGACAACCTTGGCGCACAGACCTATGTATTGGAAAGGGAGAGGTAATGCCGAAGGTAGTGGCAATTCTTGCAGTAGCATCTGAGAATAAGCATTTCACCATATGCAAGAACTTGGGTCCAAAACCCAGTTTGGTCATAGTCTGCAAGATAAAATCCCACTTAATGTTGTCATAAGCCTTGGCATAATCTAGTTTCACTAGGAGAATATCTTGTCCATCATCCTCAGCCCACTTGAGACCTTCCCACACCACTACCACATTGTCTAAAATATATCTACCAGGAACGAATCCTGTCTGCTTAGGGGATATGATCTGACCGAGAATTTTTTTCAGCCGTAAGGCAAGGCACTTCACCCAAATTTTATACACTACATTGAGAAGAGTTATGGGACGCCAATTGGAGATATCGGTTAGATCCCCAGACTTGGGGAGGAGACGAATTACCCCTTGATTTAGATTGGGCCCAAGGGAACCAGTTAAGAGAGCCTCGTTAATGACCTACAAAAGATCCTTGCCAACCAAATCCCAATGATTTTGAAAAAATTCTACTGGAAAACCCATCATAACCAGGAGCCTTTCCTCGACTTAACTTGGAACAAGCCTCCTGTAGCTCCGCTAGAGTGATATCAGCGTCAAGGCTTTGTAGCATAGTAGGATTAATAAGGTGAGGATAATCAGGGGTGGCAGCCTGGAACAAAGAGATGTCCATTGGGGTAGCAGCAAAAAGGGTTTCGTAGTGCACCTCCTCATTTTTGACCCATGTGGGCTATCAATTTCATTTCATGACCATCCGGCAAGGGTCATTACATGACAACATGGGTATCATATTTTTTTATTCATGCCTCTTTATCTTTTTTGCATTAATTTTTTTTTTTAAAAAAAGCATGCATTAATGTTATAAAACGAAAGCATAAAAGGGCGTTCTGTGACATGAGGTGGGAAGGGCAAATGCGGATACATTTTACCACATCTTATGGACAATAAAGAAAAACAAACTCTTCACACAATTCTTTTAGGCCTTTAATTGTTGGTAAGTATTCTTGTTTTATATATTGTTTTCCTTTTGAACTCAATTCACTTGCAACTTAGCTCTTTTGTTTTTCATGAAAGTAGCAAAAAAATGTGGATCTATTTATTTTTTGAGTTAGTTTTGTACATGGAGTTATTACTTAGATTGAAGCCTGTAAAAGGTCCATTAAATGCTTTTCAGTATTTGAAACTCTTTTTTAAATATGATTACATATAACGATGCTTGTCAGATTTTATTTGTGAATTTTTAGGTTTTCTTTAGCATAAGATATAAATGTTTGTGGATGGATTTTTAATCATTTCATAGCCTTTCATAATAATTTTACATGAGTTATGTTATTGTTGTGATATTATTTATGTGGAGAGTATTCACAAATTGTTTAACCTACTGATCTTTCACTAAAAAAATGTACATGAGTTCTACTTTTGGGTACATTTGTTATTTCTATAGTTTTGGCATTTTTGCAGTATGCAGTTCTTTACCGTGTCAATTTTATCATTGTTATCTTACTTTGTCATCATCGTCATAGCTTTGTCCCAATGAAATTCCAAGCTCTCTAGTTTTGGCATTTCAATAATTTATGGTTAGACTTTTTTTTCTTCTATTTTCATACTAAAAGCAACAAATAACATCCCTCTTTTTTTTTCCCATACTAACGACATAGGTAATAACATCCCTAATTGTGATTTGTGNCCCCATACTAACGACATAGGTAATAACATCCCTAATTGTGATTTGTGAAGTTTATGCTTCAGTGTCTAGGAAAGATCATGTTCATAAACTCAATACAATAATAATAATTTTTTTATATAGATATGATGAACATTAGGACAAGTGCATACATGGAAGGCTCGTTAACCATGGAGCTCATCTTTAGCACAATGCTTTGGGCATGAATGAGACTTAAAATTGGAGGGAGTAAAAATGGAATAACTTAATACTGATCCAATGAATGAATGTAATCAATTTTAGGTAGCAACTAATAGAATAATAAATATATAAAATAATAAGTAGATGCAAGAAAAAATAAAGTAATTAGTCAATAATAATTAGGCCGTAATCCAATGGGGGCCATTAGCAAAGCTCTTGATGAACAAGGTATANTTAATCCAATGGGGGCCATTAGCAAAGCTCTTGATGAACAAGGTATAGCCTATGAAAACCTTACCACATGCACCCTTAGCTCACATGCGCAAAACACAGCTTTGTGAGCTAGGTCCTTGCTTCTCGGTGAGTTCAAAAACATAGTTTGGCCATGAAACCTGTGCTAAGGTAAAAAGCACTTAAAAACTTAAAATAGCTTTACGATGAAAATTGCATATGCACTAAGGCAAAAAATGGGAGGAAAAAAGCATAAAAATTTTGAAAAAGAAAAGTGTGGGTAGACTTGCAAATTGTTATTTGGCAGCTTTATGCGATTTAGGGTATGATGCATATGAAATGTGATGATGAACAATGCATATCGATCAACGGATAAGCATTGCCCAATGATCATTGAACTATTAGAGAGCATGGTACTAAAACACATGTTAGTTAAAAAAATGGCAACACACTAGTACCCCAGTTGAACTGTTACAAAGAATGGAACTAAAGGCATGTTGGTTATAATAGTGGCATCACATTAATAACCCAATCACCCAATCAGAACCAAAAAGGGGGACCGTTGTTGTTGTGGAAATGCTTGTCTACGAGGTGGGACTAACTATGGCTTGTTGATATCGTGGCTGCGGTGATGATTTGCTCTTCTATAGGTGGGCTGATTGTTCTAGTGGTCTAGCTATATTGAGTGTGCATTGTGCTATTGAGGAATGGGGCCATGCTTGAGCACTGAAATGTGGAACTTTTTTTCATCAATGGCTAAGATTGGCATGGGTTTCTGGGGAGCAATGTGGTGCCTGTGCTTGTCTCTTGCCTTCCAATGAACAAGCTTCTCGGTGAGTCTATTCCTTTTTTTTTCCTTCATTCTTTGCTTTGATTCCTTGAAGTGCTTGGGATGGGGCAGAATGAGGTCTACATGACCTAAACTATCTCTTCATTCTCTAATGTTGGAGGGAAAAAATGGAAAATAATGGACTCCTCCAACAATGAGTCGCAACCCATTGAGAATACTATTAATAGGGATGATAATGACAACATCTTATGTTTTGACTTTCATGAAAACATGTTTCATCAAACCGATTAAACCTTCACTCAACTTTATGCAATTGACTTTTTTACTAACAAGATTCCTTCTACCTCAATTTTCCAATAGTGGGTTAAAAAGTCTTGGAAACCATGAAACATTATATTACCCGTGGCTTCTAATCTTATGAGAGGGTTTTTTATTTTGCTTTTGAAATCAAGGCTATGGAAGACTTTGTGAAACAACAATCTATTTGGGATGTTTATGGATCCTTTTCAGTGCTTCAACCTTGGAAGGAGGATTTTGACAGAAAAAGAAAGCAAAAGTATTTTTCTAGTCTGGATAAAATTTCTAGGACTCCCATCATACTTTACTTCACATGTTGACATTCTTGCTGCTCAGGGAGGTTATCGATATGGAGTCCTTTTTAGGTTTTCATCAGAGACCAACTTGACACATTTGTGTTAAAATTGATATGCAAAAGCAACAACTAGACTCATTGGAGTTTAATGCAAAGGAAAGACTTTTGTGCAAAAGATTTCATATCTTATAGTCCCAAATCGTTGTTATTATTGTCTTGATCCTAATCATCAAAAAGCTTAATGTCCCAAGCTTTTGGCCAAGATTGAAGCTAAGAGAATTTTAGCTNGGTACTATTGAGGTGCATCCCTTGAATAATTCATCTCCTTTAGACCCTAAGATGATAGATGCAGAAAAGATGAATATTGAGGTTATTGACGTTGCTAAGAATCCTCTTAACCAAAAAGGGGCTCCTAAAGATTCTATTGGTGGTTGGGAGCAAATTACCCAAAAATCTTATGCCTCAATCATATGTGATAATCCTATCTTTAGTGATGTCCCAAAAGGGTACCAATCTTTAGCTGTTGTTAATGCTAATCATTTTTCCAGCAAAAGAACAAGTGCTCATCATCCTTTAGTGAATAGCTTTGAGTCCATAAATTCTTTTCAGACTTTAGTAGTTGAGGGAGATCCTCCTTCATCTTCACATTCACAATGAAGTATCTTTTATGGAATGTTAGGAAACTCTCACATCCCCGTAGAAGATATATAGTCCAAGATTATATTCATAGGCATAACATCAATGTTGCCTTTATTCAAGAAGTTAAAATCCAAGGATTCCATCTTCAAACTTGTTGTAGGAGTATTTTTCCCAAGTTATTATGTCTCTTCTCACCATGAGCATGGTAAAGGGGGAGCTATAATTATTCTTCACAGTAAGTGGTAGGAGTTTGTTATTGATCATGGTTATGATAATTTAGGGTATTTTTGTTGGATTCAATTACAGTCCGCTAATGAAATCTTGGGTTTCATTTCCATTTACGCTCCTTGTAGTCAAAATGACCAAAAGCCTTTTTGGAATTGGCTTGGGCACAACTTGCTTGAAGCTAATTGGATCATTGTAGGAGACTTTAATATGATTGAGAATCCAAAGGATAAATTTGGAGAACATAGAGGTGGTTTAGACAACAATGAGCTTTCCTTTTGGCTTCCATTCCCTCTTCTAGTACTTCTAATTGGTTTACTTGGATCAATGCTAGATAAGGAGACTCCTACATTTCTTCTAGGTTGGATAAGGCTTACATGTCTAGGAATGCTTCTATTAAATTTACTACCACCAACGATGCTCTTGTTTTGGCAGATTATACCTAGGTTA
>MNCI01006220.1:4452-15621 GCA_015680685.1 Gnetum montanum
GGGAGTGCCGCCTCTTATTTATAGATATGGCGGCGGACCGTGATATCGCGGCACAGTGCATGTCGTGTCTCATCACTCACATTAGTAGGGCCGAGATATCACGTACGCGATATCGCATCCCACGTGATATAGCGTACATGATTCATCGTATGCAATATCGCGTCCTATTTACCTATAAATAGGTACCCTCACCACAACACTTAGCATCATTTTGCCATTTACGCGGGGGGGATTTTTTGAAATTTTTCTCTATGACTTACGATTGCGTGACCCTTGATTTTTCACTCATATCTCGCTCACTGGTGCTTTGATTTTAATTTCATTTGAACCTGCTTGAACCCGGAGTGTTCAGTTTAGTTGTGGGGGAGAGATACTTGCTAAAAAATACCTAGATTTTTTGAAATTTATCATTTCCCAAAGGACATCAATTAGGTAATTAACACTAACACTTAGAAAAATTGTGCCAAAAATCATATGACCTTAGGTACACCAGGGGATTAAAATGAAACCCACCTAAGTCACAAGACCCATTATTACAATTTTTGGGCATCATCACATGTTATAACATAAGATGTTTAATTAAGGCAAGTAGTAAGGTATAACTTGACTTTGAAAAAAACCTTACTAATGCTTGATCCGTGTGATTGCAAAATGGCCCCGAAATGTGCACAACATGACGGTCTAGTTCAAGGTGGAGTGAAACAACCTCAGAGAGGTGGAAGACAAGTCCCTCCTAGAAAACATGTAGAATAGGAGGTGCAATCATTCAACATCCATCAAGAAGAACCTCCTACTAGACAGTCCGGGCAAGCAGAAGGAGGAGCTGCTGCTGCAGTTGAACCAAGACAACAACTCACATTGCCCCCAGAGTGTGTTCAGGCTATCCATAAGAAGTCCACATTCGTTGCTATGATTGTGGAGCTAAAATTTGAATCTTTTGCAAAGTTCACTCCTGAGGCTGTTAGGGATCACCTCAAGGGGTCTCCCTTATGGCCTATCCTCTTTGAATGTCGTGCTTGGTACTTAGGTGAAACGTACCAGTTCTGGCACAATAAGGAGCAAGGTACTATTGTAAATATTTGTGGTGTGATGGTAAACTTCTCTACGCAAGAAATTTTGGAAGCATTAAACCTTTCGAATACAGGGCCTCATGTTGCTCGGTTATCTACCCGTTCAAACCCTGATGTGTGAAAGGATTGGTTAGAGAAGGCTTATGGCAGAGACAAAGCTTTTGGAGAGTTGACCATAGAAGAGAGAGTTTATTTCAAAATTGGAACCTATCACCTCTTCCCTACAAATGGCTTGAAAAGAATATTGACGTATGCAGCCATAGGATGTGTAGTATTGATGGGAAAGGTTAACACTAACCTTCCCCATCTATATTTGATGGAGATCCTAAGGCGATTTGAAGAATGGAAGACAGGGAAGATGGCACTACCCTTCCCTTGTCTTATCTAAAAAATGTGCCGAAGGGCTAATATTCAGGGGTACACTAATGACGTCCTCCAAAAAGCCCAGAATGTTTCTTATGCTGAACTACTAAAGGCTCCAGCTCCAAGAAAGAGCACTAGCAAAGAGCTGAGACCAAATGAAGAAGAAGAACAAATGACTAGACCACCTGCAACCCAACTTGCAGGACCCAGTCAACCTGTAGCCATGGATCCTAGCCAATAACAAGAAGCAGTTCCTAGCATAGGTCAGGATCAGCTACCACCATCACAAGACTACAGACCATCAATGAGCCATCTTCGAGTCATCGCTGAGACAGTTAGTTGGGGAAGTCGTGATGACACAAGCCTCTTCCATGTCTTCGACGATGCCATTCAACCTATAATTTTGCTTGATCACACAAGGGGTGAAGTCTCAATTCAAACAGGAGGAGGGAAAAGTAGATGGTCCCAACAGATCTCAAGAAACATGACATCTTTTCAAGTATAGTTAGAGACTGGTGAAGGGGCCACTGTGGTGGTCATGCAACACCAGAATATCATGGGAGCTATAGATGTGGTTGCATATAACATCAAGGAATCTTTCAATGTACCTATTGTGCCACTGGCAGATCTTACAGGAGCACGGGATGCTCAAACTTTGGCCAGAACCTCAATGACTCCTGCAGAACATGAGGATGCACTGGACAGATTGCTCCAAATAGGACAAGTTTTGACATATCTGTTTGACATCCCCCAGGATGTAACAGAAATTCAATTGGACCTCATTTCCACAAAGGGGAAGTTGGTCATATCTAAAGTGAGGGCCAAGCATGCTGAAGCTGAAGTGTAAAAGCTACAAGAGCAACTCATAGCCTTACAAGCAGCACAGCGGGATCCTCTACAATTTGTTCCCGTAGACCAGTTAGAAAATTTTACAACCGAGTAAATAAAAAAATTAATAACAAAGAATAAGAAGGTGGTAGGAGAAAAGGAGATGGCTGTTTGGGATTCCTCCACATCACAGGCACAAACCCATGCACATCTTAAGGCACTCAAGGCCTTAGAAGAAGAAAATAAGAAGTTGGTTGCAGATAACCTTCAGTTGACCTCTATGGAGAAATAAAAGAATGTTCTCAATGAACACTTTCATCAGCTATGAGAACAATTCATTTAGGTCAACCGGGATGTGAGCCATTTAGCCAGAGAAAATTGAACCCTCTCAATGGAGGAGGTACGTGCTATTCGCCAAAAATCAACCATCGAAATAAGTATGTGGTAGAATGAGGCTAAACAACACGAGAAGCTGAAGGAGCACTTCCATGATCAAGTGGGGATGTACAAACAAATCCTAGAGAAGGAGATCCATATGGCCAAGGCTCAAATCAATAACATTAGTGCTTAGCACACTAATTGGAGGGCCATATTGGACACTTACGCCTTCGCCCACCAAGTGGAAGTTAAAAACCAGGACTTGCAGATCCAAGACTTGACCAAATACATGGAGTTGGCAAACCTTAGATATGCCAACCTTGCCATGTTAATAGCAGGGCACCCGAGGCCAGAGCTCGAGCAGCAGGTAGCTTCCACCCACATCAAATATGAAGTAGAATTTGCAGAGCTACCAAGGATAGAAAGATGTTGCAATTGACTTGGCTCGATAGCTAACAGATCTTCATGAATACAAAGATAAAGCTAGAGCCTATGAAGAGGAACGATGGGTGTTCACAGCATGGTATGTCAAAGCCAATCATATGTTCCCGCAACTACCCTGTCCGTGGGAAGTGCCAACTCCGTCAAACATTAGAACATTAGCATGGATGGCACAAGATCCTTGGATCGAAGAGGAGAAGCTCCAGGCCATTCTTTAGCATTTTCAACCTTCAAAGCCTAGAGCACAAGACAAAGGGAAAGCACCCATGGAGGAGCCACCACTACCAGGAACTACATGAGTTTCATTTTTTGTAGTTGTAGTATTTTTCTATGTTCTGTCTTCCCACACTGCGGCATTATTTCATTTATTTTTCTAGTTAATAATCCCATACCTATCCACTGTGTAATCAATGGAGCTTGTTCTCTTTGTAACTTGAGGATGAGTTTTCATTCAGTCATGGGGGTATGATGGGATGTGATATCACATGGGATGCAATATCGCGTCGGTCGCGATATCACATTCCCCGTGATATCGCTTACGCGATATCGCAGTCCACCACAATGTCTATAAATAAGAAGCAGCTCTCCCTTATTTGATAGTTAGGAGTTAGAAGTAGCGAAGCTCTGGCAATTTGACCACTCTAGAGATAGATTATTTTTTCTTGTGTCTACCTGCAGTGTGGTGAATGTAATTTTATGGCATTCTCTATTTGAGTGTGACGTACTTGGACACACACATGACCGACAATAAAGATTGAGATTACTTCATCATTGCAATAGTCACTTTGTTATTTATTTATTTAATGTTATTTACTGTTTCTGTCTCTCTCGCCCTTAAACTCCTAGAACGTAGAATGAGTACAACTTAATTACGAGCATTTAAGTGTGACTACTCGGTAGCCCAATGGCGTACCTAGGATCTGTGCTTGGTAATCCCAATGGTAGTCATGCACAAGGTCCAAGATGTGTACAGTTCATCAAGGAATCGGTTTCTTGTTGCACTTAGGCTAGATTAGATTTCCTTACCTTTTCCTCCTAGCTTAGCTTAGTTAATCTTACATTCCACTACCTTCAGGAGTAGCATTAGAATTAGGAACACATCATACACCTCACTCTAGACTAAACCATACATGACAAAGCTAATAACTAGTCCAGGTGGGAAGACAATGAACTGCGACCTAAGGTTAACGATCTAGGTGCCACAACTAGTCCATCTGTGGAGTTCGACCAGATCACACGTGCTACGCTCGTATTTGTATGGTTGAGTGTAGGGGTAACTCGCCACTCATCAACTTCCTCAAAAAAAAAACACTACACAAAAAAAAAGTCCCATCAATAAACTCCTTCCTTGTACAAAATTCCAAGTGATGCTACTCCTTGCAACTATGGTAGTCTTATGGTTGTCAACCAAAGTGATGAAACGATGTGATGTCACTGAAATGTGGTTTGGATTGGTTTGAATCTTGGAATGAAGGGCTAATGATTACTTAACTAATAATGATATGCAAGGATTCATTATGCCTTTGGTAAGACACCTCATGTCCCAATTTTTGTAATCCTTTCTACAGCCCATCTCATCTCATTATCTCTATGATCCTAACTTATGGTTTTGTGTAACATAGAGTTATTCCATCAAATTGGTGGTTTTAACATGTGTGTTTTGTTCCATAGGTATGCATTGCATTCAACCCCTTCAGTTCCTACAAACATTTTTAGGTGTGGTTACACAAGGGCATTATGGGTTGAAGCCTACTTTGAGGAGGACCCACTTGTGTAATTGTTGTAACTTATACTTGTCCAACACAACCACATCACTCTTTACCTTCAAAGCACATAATTGTTAAATTTCATTCTTTCCCTTATCATGTAATTGATCCATTCCACAACTTCGGTATAATACCCCTCCCCCCCTTTTATTGTATCTTCAAAAGCATTAAATGTCGATGACTCCGTATTCTCACACTTCTAGTGCCTACATATGATTTCCTACTTAACCAAAAACTATGGACCTAACTTGAAACCTTCCCACCAATCCTAGAGCTTCATTTTCCATGCTTGGTACCCTCATTCAATGCAATTTCATGGACCTTGATATCAACTACCCGAATCGGGTTAGCCTCGACATCGAATACCCAATATTATGTCTCATAAAACCTATATATATGATCCTGTAGAGCCAAAACTCCATTTTCATCATTTTCAACTAGGGGAGTTTTTCAAATTTTCTTTCATGACTTAGAGCTCTAAAAAAGCAACTTCCACTTACAATATCTTGCTTAATACTACTACAGTTCTTGTACCATTTGAACCTATTTGAACTTAGAGTGTTCAACTTAGTTGNTAACCTTCGTAATACCTCATACATAAGCAAAAAATAACCAATCATGAAGGGTCATAACTAAGATAAATACTTTTTGAGCATTTTTTTTAAAAAAATCTATTTCTAAAAATTTTTCTAACTCTACAATCATATGAACTAAAGAACTTAATGGACCTAAGGTCATGACTAAGGTATAAACCTATTAACAATAAATAACAACACCTTAGTAACATATAATTCTTGATTGATTGCAAATGGCCCCAAAAAGAGGATCTCAAGTAGGACCTTCATAGGGAGCAGCCAAATGTCCAAGGGGTAGTAGAGGCCAACAAGGAAAGCATATCAAGCATGAGGAATAGGAGGCCCAATCATTCAACATCCATCAAGAGGCTCCTATCATAGGGCAATTGATCCAAGGAGAGGCTATAGAACCACAAGCCCCCATGTAGGGACAATGCCTCATGTTGTCCCTAGAATTCCTTGAGGCCATTTAAGAAAGATCCATGTTAACCATGATCCTTCTGGAGATGAACTTTAGCCTATTTATGGCATTTTCTCTAGAGGCAGTTTGGACACAACTTCAAGCATCACCTCTATGGCCCATCCTTTTAGATAGTGGCGAATGGTACCTTGGTGAAACCCATTAATTCTAATATAACAAAGAAGAGGGCACCATCGTTAACATTTATGAAGTGACTATTTTGTTCTTGGTCAAAGCAATCACCAAAGCTCTTAATCTACCAAATGAGGGGGCTAAGTTAGCCCATCTGTCAATGAGATCTAACCCCAACACTAGAAAGCTATGGCTGAGGTGGACCTACACCAAAGAAGATAAGACATATAATGAATTAACTTTGGAAGAGAGAACCTATTTCAAGATAGGGACATATCACCTCTTCCCCACCATAGGGCTCAATAGAATCTCCCATGTATGAAACCAAGGGAAGTGCCATACTAATGGACAAATCCATGGCCAACCTTCCCTAGTTACATTACATGAAAATCCAGAGGCAGTTTGAAGAGAAGTTAAGGAAACTAACACTTCCATTCCCTTGCCTGATCTGTAAGATATGTAAGTGCATTGGAATCCTTAGGTACACAAATGACCTTCCCAGGAAGGCTCAGAATGCTTCCTTCATGAAATTACTTAAACCAAAAACATCAAGGAAAGACCTTGGTAAGGAATAAGAACTAGAGAAGGAAGTGGAACTGGAAGAAGAAGTAGAGCAAGAGCTTAAACAACATCATGAACCATAAGATCCATCACCGCCACAAGACTATAGGTCTATAATGAGCCACTTGTAGAAAATTGTTGAAACACTTAGTTGGGAAAGTAGAGAGGATTCAAGCCTCTTCAAATTCATCAACAATGCTATGTAGCCCATTGTTTTGGCTGATCCAACAAGAGGACATATTGCACTACAATCAAGAGGAGAATCCTAGTGATCACAACAAATCTCTAGTAACACCACATCCTTTCAAGTGATGCTTGAAATAGGAGAAGGTGCCACAATGGTGGTTATGTAGCATCAGGATGTGGTAGGTGTAGTAGAGGTGATAAAAAATCACATTAAGGAATCTTTTAATGTGCCTGTTGTATCCCCAGTGGATTTGATTAGGACCAGAGATGCACAAATGCTTGTTGGAACTTCGATGACTCCTGCAGCCCATGAGGATGTATTAGATAGATTATTGTAGATAAGACAAATGATGACCACCTTGTTTGACATCCCTAATGATGTCACTATAGTACAATTAGATCTCACTTCTACCAAGGGAAAGCTGGTCATGGCTAAGACCAGGGTGGACCATGCAAAAGAAGAAGTGCAATGTTTGCAATAGGAACTAGCTACCATGAGAGCTGAAAGATAAGATCTTGCCCAATTTTTTACACTTGATCAGCTAAATTGATTCAAAAAAAAGTAGCTGCATAAATGGCTTGAAAAGAACAAAGTTGCAGAGTAAGAAAAGGAGAAGGTAGTCTGGAATGCCTCTATTCTAGAAGTGAAATCCTATGCTCATAAGAAGGCACTAACCACCACTCAAGAGGGCACTAGTTGTTTATTTTCTTCTTGAGTGGTGGTTAGTGCCTTCTTATGCACATAGGATTGCACTTTTGGAATAGAGGCATCCTCTCAATTAGATAGAAAGAATTGCATCTTCTCAATGGAGGAGGTCTACACAATTAGACAAAAATATATAATCAAAATAAGCACATGGTAGAATGAGGCCAAAAAGCATGAAAAGATAAAAAAACACTTCCAAGACCAAGTAGGCATCTATAAGCAAATCAACAAAAAGGAAATCTAGATGGCCAAAGCCCGCATTAGATCCATGTCATTGCAAAGTCCTAATTGGCAGCCCATCTTGGATAGTTATGTCGTAATTTAGTAAGCAGAAGTGAAGAATAAATACCTAAAGATCACAGATTTAAAGGAATACATGGCATTGGCTAATCTTAGATATGCCAACGTTGCCATGTTAATAGAAGGTTGACTAAGAAATGAATTGGAGTAGCACATAGCAACCACCTATGTATTATATGAGAAAAAGTTTATGGACAAAAAAGCCTCCTTACAAAAACTCCATGTAGCAAACTTTGAACTTGAGGTGATCAAAGCTTGCTACCATAGATAGAAGGATGTTGCCTCAAACCTAGCCTAGATATTAACAAATCTTTGTGAGTTAAAAGAAAAGGCCAAGGCCTTTGATGAGAAATGATGGAAGTTTGCAGCCTCATACATAAAGGCCAACAAAATGTTTCCACAGCTGCCATGTCCTTAGGATGTATCGGTGCCAACACACATTGGTTCAATAGCCTAGCTGGTACATGATCCAAGGATGAAAGAAGAAAATTTGCAGGCACTACTCAACCGCTACAAATTTCAAAAGCCTGGAAACAAAGGGAAGCAAACAATGGAGGAGCCATCGCCTTCAAGAACTACATGAGCTTTCCAATTTTGTCTTGTAATGTTGTGTCCAAACTTTTATAAAACACCATTGTGGCATGTAAGAGTCCATTTTTTTATTTGATTGTTTGAGTTAGTCAATAATTCCACACCTTCCCAATATTTTGTAAAGAACTTGTTCTTCATTTTTTTTAACTTGAGGACAAGTTTTCATTCAGTCATGGGGGTATGATGAATCATAATTTTATCAACTTCAATATTGGATACTTGATATTAGGTCCTAAGAAACGATGTTGGATATCTAATATCATCTTTTCTATGCTAGCCTATAAATACAACACTTGGTTGTATGGTTGGAACATAGTTTTAGTTTCTAAATTTCAGTTAGCTTTTTCATAGATTGTTGATTTCCCATTCTATTATTTCCTAGTGCATGCCCATAGTGTGATGTTTGTAATTGTATGACATCCTTATTCAAGTGTGACATACTTGGACACGTTACATGACCGAAAATAAAGATCATGATTGCTTCCATCATTGCAACATCTACTTAGATTTATTATTTCTTTTAATTCTTTAATTGTTTCCTGTTTCACTTAGTTAATGTTTCCATTTATTGCTCTTTACGATTCCTGTCATTAAGAGAAACGAGTATGACTAATCATGAGCACTTAAGTGTAATTACTTGGTAACCCAACAATGTATCATTTGGTAAGCCCAGTGACATATGCTTGGTAATCCTAACAGTAGTCTCACAAAGTCCAAGGTGTGTGTGGAAAATTAAGAATGGATACTCATCACACGTAGGCTAGTTTAGACTTTACTTTCCATCATCACTTAGCTTAATTAATTAACTTCTTTATTGTCATTAGGAGTAGCATAAAAATAGACAACATCATCATATGCCTCACTTTGGACTAAACCATACATGACAAAGCTACCACTAGTCCAAGTGGGAAGACAACAAACTACAATTAGAGCATAATGATCTAGATGCACAACTAGTCCCATCCATAGAATTTGACCTAATCGTGTGTGAATGTTTGTGATTCGTATGGTTGGCCATAGGGGTACCTTGCCACTCATCAATTGGTATGTACATCTAATGGCTTACCTAGTGTAGGAGACATTAAAATAGGAGCTGATATAAGTTATTTTTTTAATTCTAAAATGCTTTCTCATGCTTCTTCATCCACTAAAAGAGCTAATCCTTCCTTAATAACTTGGTGAAAGGACTTTGAATTCTATAAAAATCTTTAATGACCCTTCAATTGTAACTTCTATACCTTACGAAAAATCCTTACTTCATTTATAGTACTAGGCCATGGCCAATACCAAATCACTAAAGTCTTCATTGGATCAACTTTTATTCCTGATTTTGATACTATGTGTCCAAAAAATTACATTTTTTTTATCAAAATGAGCACTTAGATGGTTGGACATATAATTGATTTTCTCTCAAGAGCTATAATATAGTCCTTAAATGATCCATATATTTCTTCTTATTTTTAGAATAAATAAAAATATCTTCAATAAAAAATATTTTAAATTTATCCAAATAATAT
Organism: Gnetum montanum; assembly: GCA_015680685.1. NCBI lineage: Eukaryota > Viridiplantae > Streptophyta > Gnetopsida > Gnetales > Gnetaceae > Gnetum > Gnetum montanum. The sequence continues at coordinate 14,327 of MNCI01006220.1, forward strand.
CTTAATAAATTATTCATTAAATGCATGAATACCACAAAAGCATTCATTAACTTGAATGACAATACAAGAAATTCATAATATCCATATCTTGTTCTAAATATAGTCTTTGGAACATATACTTATTTAATTATAAGTTGATGACATCTAGACTTTAAATCTACATTGAATAATATAGCTACATCCCTCAACTAATCAAATAAGTCATCTATTCTAGGTAGAGTATATTTATTCCTAATAATTTCTTAATTTAACCATCTATAGTTAATGTATAGGCTCTTCAAATACTAAGAAAGTATGAGGATTTAGCCTTCCAAAACTATCAATTAGTTATTTTTATTGTTGCTCATTTCCTTCATGTCTTGAAACCTCTTTGTGTTTATTCTTATTTTTATTTTGAAGTAAAATAAATAGTTAATCAAACACTTGATTTTTAGTTGCCTAAGAATTTTTGGGATTTTCTTGTGAGATATTGTTGACTAACCTTGTCCTCCTTATTAGGTACTAAATTAGATTTAGAAAATATTAACAAATCAAATGATTCCTAAAAGAATTTAATATTATGACATTTAAGGAAAAAGCCATGCTCTAATACTACCTAACATCCTTATTAATTATCTATAAAATCCTATAAATAACTAATAAAAATGATACAAAATCCTAGGGATCTAGATTTAACCTTGATTTATACATTTAATAAGTAGTCATAAAATAAATAAATATTATCAATTAGAAGCATAAATATAGTAGAACAAAAAAATGTAGTAAAATTTCTTATTACTTACATAAATAATTAAATAAATTTAATTTACAATAATAGAACTTAACGCAACCACATAAATGTAGACATTAAGAAATTTAACTAAATGTATCATTAAAAATTACGTAAAATAATAATTTCAATGACACTTGTTTCATCTCAATTAGACATCTAGAAATAAAGAAATTCATGTTTGAATTTTATCAAACTAAATAATAAAATTAAAAGTAATAAGTAAAAAAAATATTAATATATAATAAAATACTATTATTTTTATTGAACATATAACATGCACCAAAATGAAAACATTCCTTGTAAAATTACGATTCAAGTGGCATAGATGAAAATTTATTATCTATTATACTTTATTATTTATTCACTAGAACAAGTTCACTCTTATATTAAAATCATTGTCCAATACTAAATCCAGATATTATAAAAACACAACAATATGCTCAAAAATAAGAAAACTAGCTATCTTAAATTACTAAAAAGAGAATATTACAATAGGGTTCAACAACCCCACAAAATATATAAA